>CATIWF010103146.1:0-10108 GCA_949630135.1 Balakata baccata | reverse complement strand
GTTATAAGCTACTAAACACATGAAGGTCACACTACCATTATACCAAATCCTAGTTAGTGATCCATATTATGCATATTTCAATTTGTTTAAGTTTCACTAAGTTTATTTAGCTACCAATTAACCAAGTATACATTCAATTAGGCTCACATCATATTGGATACCCCCAAGGAAGTGAAAGACATTAAGTTAGAAGCTCAATATAAAAAAAAGGTGAGTTTAATTATCAAACGATTTCTTTGGTACGTGCTACGTGTAATGTGATTATTACGTGCTATGTGTAATGTAACTTGATTTGCTTTATTTGAATTACATGATTGCTATGATATGGCCAATGAGATTGTATTGAATGTAAAGTACATGTTTGGATTATATGTATAGGTTTTCTTTGTATAAGGCAAAAGTTGACTGAAATGTATAATGATTATTGCAAATGCATATGCATATGGACTTAAAATGCGTTGTGACTAGCTAAATAGCATTGAAAAGCAAAAGAAGAGGCATATGGCCCAAGCAAATGTTCAAAAGCAAAAGAAAAGGTCTATAGCCTAACAAATGTGCAAATGTTACAAATGATCAAGCTAGCTAGCAAATGCAAATGTTCACATGGAAACCCGGGACAGTGTATGTTTAGCTTGGTCACAACAATAAGAAAATGACATAAGCATAAGCAAATGAAATGTTTGCATGAATTAATATTATTTATATTCATATGATATTGATAAATAGAATGACATGCAAAATGTGTACGAATGACGATTACTACTTGTAATTGCGACTGACTTAGTACTTTAGAAAACTTTTGATGATTATTCTTATTGAGTTGCAACTCATCAAATTGCATTATTTTTCAGGAAGAATTGTGTAATTAGCTCATTTTGGAGGTGCATACTATATAGAAGATATGGATTACAGGTCACCAGCCGAGCCTCACTAATCTTTCTCCTTGCATTTCACATATGTATAGGGACATGTCTTTTATGTTTTGGATTGTATGTCTGTATACATATAATATAGTGAATACTTAGTGATGTGATATATATATTATGTGTATAGTCAAGTTGTTATGCTTTGTTGAATTGCTAAATGCTACAAAGTGAATTGTTATATGATTTTTTAAAAAAATTTATCACTCACTATAAATAGAATATTGTCTTATTCTATGCAATATACGATAACATGATACAAGTATAAGTGATATTCATAGGTATATGGTGCTACATTTTAGTTTGGTATCAGAGCAGGGATATGTTCTTTGGGAATACGCATATGCATTAGAATATGATAACATAAACATCATATGTCTTGAATATTGTCAAGTGACATAATTTCATATGTTATAGGGCCATGGTAGAACATAATTCACCAAGGAGAGAGAGGCAGGCCGAACATCCTTCACATGAAGCATCTCATCACCCATATAAAGACTAGCCTGCATTAGGAGTTAGAGCTCCTGTACATGCCTCCCAATCCTCACATGTAGAGATACCCTATGAGAATCCAGAACAGGAAATACAGGGTCCAGAAAAACAAAAGGAAAGACTCTATGACAAGTTAAGAAAATAGGGTGCAGTTGATTTTTATGGCACCACTAACCCAGCAGAGGTTGAGACTTGGTTTATGAGAACTCAGAGAATATTGAATATGATGAAATGTGTTCCTAAGGAAAAATTTGATTATGTAGTATCTTTGCTTCAGGGTAATGCATATAAAAGGTGGGAGACAGTTCCTAGCAGTGATGTACAACCTCCTATTCTTACTTGGGATGAGCTTTAGCAAGAGAAAACACTATACTTTCATCTCATAGGATGACATTGCCTAGTTAGAAGCTAAATTCAAAGCTAAATTAAATGCATAACAAGCAATGTTCTAAGCATAGATCACTCACCTTCAAAGCATGATTATAGACAGGAGGCCTCTCATTTCACTATTAAAGTAGAGGTAGAGATAGGCCTTACTGATACTCACCTAACTCCCAACAGTTATCACTTTGTTAACCCACCATTGCCAATTGGAGAAATAAAGGTAATGTTTTGAACTTTATACTTTATGCTTCCATTTATTTATACTTTATGCTTTATACTTTATATTTTGAACCTTTACCATCACCTAGATGGGCCTACTAAATTTATACTTTATGCCTCCATTTATTCTTTCAACTTTTGCTTCCACTTCTATTTTTTGTGAGTTTATAGAAAGAAACATCGTGCAAACTTGCCATAATTAAAGAAGATAAACAAGTGATTGTGGCAAATGGTATGTCTCATCCATATGGAACCGGCGCAATGTTGCACAACCAACCTATAAAGGAAAATCATATGAGGGTGTCCATTGATCAAATATTTCCTAGCCATCACGAAGATGAACTTCTCGTGGCTTCTCAATTCCTCATAACAATTGGAGATGCAGAAGCTAGCTTTGTTCAATGGCCATGAAATCATGTGAGGGTGTCCATTGATCAAATATTTCCTAGCCACCACGAATATGAACTTCTCATGGCTTCTCAATTCCTCACAATAATTGGAGATGCAGAAGCTAGCTTTGTTTAATGGCCACAAAATCTTGTGTTTATTGAAGAGGTAACATTTCCTCGTATTATGTCAAAACATAATTCATGCTAATGCTTTCCATATGTCCTAATATATCATATTTAATAATTGATAGGAATCCAAATCTAAACCAGTTAAAAAGGCTTCAAAGAATAAAATGAGTAGTGGTTTGTCAAAGTCATTAGCTATGAAGCCACAAGGGCCCTTCATAAGTAATGAAATTTTGGTAAGTTTGAGTGGTAATATGCATATTGTGCATGACATGATTGCTAGATTGCCTATTGGGTGCTTGTTTCAAGTTCATATGAGCAATGAGGTCTTTAGCTATCCACTAGATAATAGTCAAGATGATCATAAAATTCATGTCATGGTGGAAGAAATCGCTCAATTTCTTTCCATGAAGTGGCTCGAAGTTTCGATAATCCGTATATTCATGAAGTAAGATTATATTGCTTATTACTAATATTATAACATAAAGTTGTTATATTGGAAACTAATCCGTATGTTTGTGATTCATGCATTAAGGTACCTTCATAACTTGTGCGTTGAATTTGATATATCGTTGATTGGCTTTATGTGTCCACAAATGCTCTATCTAGTGTTTTTAGACACCATACCACCAGAAAGATATATGATAAGTGCTATGATGGAGCAACAAGATGAATTCATTTTACATCTATTATTTTAGGAGTAAGATAACATTTACATTCATGTTTGCTTAACCTTTTATGCTAATCAACATTTTTACTAACTTTAAACATCTTTGTACATATATATCTAGTCACCATTGGATGTTGATTGTATATTACTGCAATAAAAGTGAGGCATTTTTCATGGATCCTCTATCTAAAGGCAGCAAAAATATACGTTCAAAAAATGTTTTTAATCTGTAAGTTATAAAACTATCTAATATTTTCTATATTTTTGTAGAATTTTTAGTTTACTAATTATATACTTATTTTTCAGAGCCTTTAGAAGTTATTCTATGAGCGGTGGAAAAAATAGAAGTCATAAGCTATATTGGAAAGATATTTGGGTAAGAATTTTATATTTCTACATATAACTAGTTAGATTAAAATTTTCTTTACAGGTTAATAATTTGTGTGTTTATCCATTTTTTAAATATTTTTAAGTGTCCTCAAAAAAAGAAAGTGTGAAATGTGAATATTTTGCAATAAAATATATATATAGCATCATCACAGAACATAATAGTGAGAATACATTGCTAAAGGTACTAACTTATTTCATAGTTCATATTTAAATATGAGGGAATTTCAAAATAACTACATGCTAGATGCATATAAAGATGAGAAAAGGAGAGAGTTCCTGAATTTAAAGCAAGCAAACATGACTGTGGCAGTGTATGAGGTACAATTTAATAAACTCTCCCACTATGCCACTTTTATAGTCTCTACTGAAAGAGACAAATGCAGAAAGTTTGAAGAGGGCCTCAAATATAAGATTAGGAATAGAATCACAACTATTGATCTCGATAGCTATACCAGACTTAGAGCTGCAGCAATTAGGGCTAAAAGATTAATGAAAGAGGCTGCATAACAACAATCTAGAAAGACAATAAGAGAATTTCCTGCAGAGTCCAGTAGGAGACAGGGAAAGATGGGTAGATTCTTACCTCCACAGTCTGGTAATAGGGGTACAACATCAGGCTCTAGAGGTCGTGCTGCAACTTCATTTTATTCTGGCAGAGGACAAAGTCAATATATGGAGCAAAGACCTACTTGTATTCATTGTGGAAGACAACATACAGGGGAATGCAGGATACTCATAGGAGCATGTTATTTTTATAGGTCATTAGATCATATGTATAGAGACTATCCACAGAGAGCAAGACTTGCAGAGACTGGTAGAGATAGAAGGATGTCAGAGACCACAGTGAAGGCACCCAGAGTTGGTAGTACCAGTGTAGCACAAGGTAGAGGCAGAGGTAGAGGCAAGACTGGTGTAATAGGTAGAGGTGTGACCAGATCTAAGGGTCAGAGTTCCAGACCTCCCACAGAGGCCAGAGTCTTTGCCATGACTAGATAGGAGGCAATTGATGCTCCAGAAGTTGTCACTGGTAATATTTTTATTTATAATGTACCGGCATATGCATTGATAGAATCAAGTTCCACGCATTCATTTATTTCATCACATATGGCATATAAATTGCATCAAAAGCATGAACGCTTGGGAACTGGCATAAATATGAGTACTCCACTAGGGACAATAGTAGCAGTGAACAATGTATGCCATGATTGTTTAATATACATTGATCAAGCCAAGTTGCAAGCTGATTTAATTCTACTGCCACTATATGAATTTGATGTGATACTGGGAATGGCCTGGCTAACTAAACATCATGCAATAGTGAATTGTTTCACTAAGGAAGTAATTTTAGAGTCTCCAGACCAGCCGAGAGCTGTATTTCTGGGTGAACGAAAATTTATACCTGCATGTTTAGTATCTGCTATAAAGGCATTTAGAATGATCAAAGCTGGATGTGAGGCATATCTAGCACATGTGACTGACACTAGAACCACTAACAGTTTACTTGAAAATATACCAATAGTGAATGAATTTTCAAATGTATTTCCAGATGATCTACCTGGATTACCACCCGCTAGAGAGATAGAGTTCACTATTGATTTAGTACCAGGGTAGCACCAATATCAGTACCACCCTACAGAATGGCTCCAGTTGAGTTGAAAGAATTGAAGACTCAATTGCAGGAATTACTTGACAAGGGGTACATTAGACCTAGTGTTTTACCATGGGGAGCACCAGTGCTTTTTGTTAAGAAAAAAGATGGTACCATGAGATTGTGCATTGACTACAGACAACTGAATAAAGTAACAGTTAAGAACAAATATCCATTGCCTAGAATTGATGATTTGTTTGACCAGTTATAGGGAGCCCAAGTATTTTCCAAAATTGACTTGAAGTCAAGCTATTATCAGCTAGGGGTAGATGTTCCAAAGACTGCTTTTCGAACTAGGTATGGACATTATGAATTCTTAGTCATGCCATTTGGGTTGACTAATGCTCCAGCTGCATTTAAAGCACTAATGAATAAAGTCTTTCAACCATATCTGGACAAGTTTATCATAGTATTTATTGATGACATGCTGGTGTATCAAATGATAAAGAGGAACATGAACAATATTTGAGAGTTATACTACAAACTTTAAGGGAGAAACAATTATATGCTAAACTGAGTAAAAGTGAATTTTGGTTAGTTTATGCGGTATCAGGCAGAGACATAGAGGTAGATCCAAAGAAAATAGAGGTCATAGTAAATTGGGAAGCTCCTAAGAATATTGCAGAGGTATATAGTTTTCTGGGTTTAGTCGGGTATTATCGCAGATTTGTTGATGGATTTTCATTGATTGCTAACCTTTTGACTAAATTGCTAAGAAAGAATGTGTCATTCAAATGGACTCCAAAATGTCAAAGCAGTTTTAACACAAGCTAACTTATGCACCAGTGTTAGTTATTTCTACAGACATAGGAGGGTTTACCGTATACAGTGATGCTTCACACCAAGCCTTAGGATGTGTATTGATGCAGTATGGTAAGGTGATAGCTTATGCATCCAGACAGTTGAGACCACATGAGATGTCATACCCAGTGCATGATTTAGAATTGGTTGCAGTTGTATTTGCATTGAAAATTTGAAGGCATCATTTATATGGCGAGACATTCCAGAACTTCACAGACTATAAGAGCTTGAGATATCTGTTGACACAGAAAGAATTAAACATGAGATAGAGGCGATGGTTAGAACTATTAAAAGATTATGATTGCACAATTGAATACCATCCAAGAAAGGCAAATGTTATGGCAGATGCATTAAGCAGGAAGTCCAGTAGTAGTATGGCTCACTTGCAAGCAACTTCTCTTCCATATTTGATTCAGCTTCGGTCTATGAATGTTGAATTGAGTATGCATGACAGTGGGTCACTGATTGCAACCCTTCAGGTTAGACCTATACTAATAGGCAGAATCAAAGAAGTACAAGACAAAGATCTTCAATTACATGAGAAAATTGAAATGGCAAAGTAGGAAAAAAGCAAAGACTTCCGCTTACAGAATGATACATTGATGTTAAAGTCACACATATATGTTCCAAACATTGAAAACCTGTGCTAAGAAATAATAGAAGAGGCACATAATGCACCATATGCAATGCACTCAAGGATGACAAAGATGTATTACAGTTTAAGACCTCATTATTGGTGGCCAAGAATGAAGAAAGACATAGTAGAATATGTTTTGAAATGCCTAACATGTCAACAAATTAAAGTAGAACATCAAGCTCCAGCAGGAAAACTACATCCATTGGCAATGGCAGAATGGAAATGGGAGAAAATAACAATGGATTTTGTTTATGCATTATTGAGAACTCCACGGAAAAATGATGTTATATAGGTAATAATTGATAGATTAACCAAGTCAGCACATTTTCTACCTATCAGATGGGGATGTACATTAGAGAGTTTAGCAAAGTTATATGTGAAAGAGGTAGTCAGATTACATGGCATTCCATTATCCATTGTATCTGATAAAGATCCATGATTTACTTCATGTTTTTGGATGAGTTTGCAAAATGCATTGGGAACAAAATTGAATTTCAGCATTGCATTTCACCCACAGACTGATGGTCAATCAGAGAGAACTATACAGACTTTAGAGGATATGCTTAGTGCATGTGTTATGGAATTCAAAGGATCTTGGGATGAATATGTGGCACTAATTGAGTTTGTATACAATAACCAATACCACAGCAGTATCCAGATGGCACCATATGAAGCACTGTATGGCAGAAAGTGTAGAAGCCCAATTATCTAGGATGAAGAAGGTGCACGTACAATTGAAGGACCTTAAATGATACAAGATATAGTAGACAAAATCAAGATAGTTAAAAGTAAACTCAAGGCAGCACAAGACAGACAGAAGAGCTATGTTGATCAACACATAAGAGAAATGGACTATGAGGTAGGTGAAAAGGTATTTCTTCAAGTGTCACCATGGAAAGGAGTAATCCGATTTGGCAAGAAAGGTAAACTGAGTCTAAGGTACATAGGGCCTTATGAAATTCTTGAAAAGGTTGGTCCATTGGCATACAGGTTAGCTTTACCACCAGAGATGGCTTAGATTCATAATGTATTTCATATCAGTATGCTAAGAAGATATAGATCAGACCCTACACATATACTTAAAGATCAAGCCATCGAGATTGCAGATGACATGAGTTATGTAGAAAAACCAGTAGAAGTCATCGGATACAAGACAAAACAGCTGAGAAACAAAGAAATACCCTTAGTCAAAGTATTATGGAGGAACCATTCATAAGAAGAGGCAACATGGGAAACAGAAGAGAATATGAAAAGACAACATCCACACTTGTTCTTAGGTATCAAATTTCGAGGACAAAATTTTTAAAAGGAGGGGAAAGTTGTAATATCATTGACCGTCCATACATGCACTATCACACACATTTCATTTTGACATTTTTATTTTATAAATGTCAGTCACATGAAACACATGCATACATAAGGATTTTAGCTAGAACGTGCTCACGATTTAGACTTGATATAGGTCGGTTTATCGTAAAAAGAGCAAGTCGTACGTGTCAAGTTATAAATTATATGAGAATGACAAGGTATTGAAAATTAATTAAATAAAATGATTAATTTTAAAATAAATAAAATTTGACATAGTGAAATTAATTAAAGTAGACAATTTGAATAGATAGTATTTTTAGCACTAAGTACATGTAAATATAATGAGAAAATAATAATAATAATAATAATAATAATAATAATAATAATAACAATAATAATAATAATAACTAATTAATTTATTTAATTATTTAAATTAATCAGAAAAGTAAAAAAAAAAAAAAAAAAAAACAAGGTAAGTTGGCAAACTTACCTTAAACAGTGGTCTGCCCACTTTTGTCCTTGACATTGCAGCCTCTTCATTTCCTTCTTTCTCTCAGATTTCTCTAGCAACAAGACCAAGGAAAAAGGACCATCTGAAGGTTAGTTATGACCATAAATTGTTAGTTTTAATTTATGGTTAATAGAAAATGATTAAGGAGGTGCAAATTACATGATTTTCATGGGTAAGCTGCTTGAATTCTGTTTTCATGGCAGAAATTTAGGGTCCAGGTTTCTTCATGTTAAAAGCTGATTCTGAAGAAGCACAAAACACCAAACTTGTAGTTTCATGTCTTAAGTTTAAGGTTATGTAAATATTTTTTCATGATTTGGTGTCTGTGGAAAGATATTAGCATAGGACTGGAACTGGTTCCATTAAGGAACCTAGCTGAATTATCTACTATTTTGATTATGTTTCTATATGATAGAATCAATATTTGAGGAAACTCAAAACATGAAAGTTGTAGATATATGTGTTATCTAGTTTATAAAATTTTAGGACCCGATTGTGAGCAGATGTTGCGTTATGGGCAAGAGAGACATGTCTGTTCCACATTTGAGTTGCCTGCTTAGTGTCTTGGGCATGTCCAGTTAGTTGTTTGCCAATTTTGAGCTCTTTATAGACATAATCTGTAAATGGTCAAAACATGAAAGTTATAGGTACAGGCCTTATCCAAATCATGGCACAAAGTTCACCTCAATATGTTATGTTTGTTGTGAGTTATAGCCTTCACAAGTCATACTGGTTCGGATGCCAGCCCTATTTCTGACCAGTCAAAATTACCCTACCATATGAGGACCTTAGAGGCAGAATGGATGGAAGTTGTCAACATGAAAAATGATCTATTATAACATATATATGTGAATGCAAAGTTTCATAAAATATAACTTACACGTTGTAGGATATGAAGAAGTAAAATTGGTGTCCCAAAACTGCCTAAGGTCAAAAACAGGGCAGAGAACAAAACATGTTTATAAATTGCATAATATTCCACAATGGTCCAATTATTATGAAATTTAATGTTGTAGCCCTACAAGTTAGCTTTAATTCAAAACAAGAATTATACAAATTGGACTAGTATAGAAAAAGTTATAAGCTATTGAACACATGAAGGTCACACTGTCATTATATCAAACCCTAGTTAGTGATCCATATTATGTATATTTCAATTTGTTTAAGTTTCACTAAGTTTATTTAGTTACCAATTAACCAAGTATATATTCAATTAGGCTCACATCATATTGGAGACCCCCAAGGAAGTGAAAGGCAGTAAGTTAGAAGCTCAATATCAAAAGAAAATGTGAGTTTAATTATCAAACGATTTCTTTGGTACGTGCTATGTGTAATGTGATTATTACGTGTTGCGTATAATGTGACTTGATTTGCTTTATTTGAATTGCATGATTGCTATGATATGGCTAATGAGACTGTATTGAATGTAAAGTACATGTTTGGATTACATGTATAGGTTTTCTTTGTATAAGGCAAAAGTTGACTGAAATGTATAATGATTGTTGCAAATGCATATGTATATAGACTTAAAAGGCGTTGTGACTAGCTAAATATAATTGAAAAGCAAAAGAAGAGGCCTATGGCCCAAACAAATGTTCAAAAGCAAA
>CATIWF010103134.1:0-26649 GCA_949630135.1 Balakata baccata | reverse complement strand
TTGTTGTTGTTGTCATATTGATGTATAGAGAGAGCTTGGATAGGTACTCAACAGAACTGAAAACTTTAGCCATGGAAATCCTATCAAAAATGGCTAAAGCACTAAAGGTAGAGGAAGAAGAAATAACAGGAATATTTGAAGATGGGCATCAATCACTGAGGATGAATTATTATCCACCATGTCCACAGCCTGACAAAGTTATTGGTCTTACTCCACATTCTGATGCTTCAGGACTCACCATTCTCCTTCAACTCAATCAAGTAGAAGGTCTTCAAATTAAGAAGCATGGCAAATGGGTTTCCATTAAGCCCCTCCCTAATGCCTTTGTAATCAACATTGGAGACATTTTGGAGGTACAATATTTTCTCTCTTTCTATCCATTTTCATTCAAAAATCGCAAAAAAATTCATTTGCTCTCTTGCTATAAATTTGCATTTTTTGGATCACTGAATTTTACTTCACTTGTTGCCAAATTGCATAGCTTTTTTTTTTTGTTCAAAAAATAATAAAACTTTGTTTTACTTCCAATTAAATAATTTTTGGCAAAATGTGAGGAATAGTCAATTGGAAATCTAATGTAGAAATTGATTTTCAAATTTTCCGGTAACCATGTCAAATTTCCAGTTGAATATTCTTCACATTTGACCAAAATTATTTAAGTAAAAAAAAAAAACAAAATTTTGTTATTTTTTTTTTGGAAGGATAACAAGTATTGAAATTTTGCGGCAAGTGAAACAATGGTAAAATTAATAGAGTTTTTCAGCTATGTACTATCTACTATTTATATAATTACTTGTATGGAATAAAATGGCAGATTATGACGAATGGGACATACCGTAGCATTGAGCACAGGGCGACAGTGAATTCAGAGAAGGAAAGAATGTCAATAGCAACATTTTATTCACCAAGATATGAAGCAGAAATAGGGCCAGCACCCAGCTTGATCAACAAACAAAATCCAGCTTTGTTCAAAAGAATTGGCGTTGAAGAATATTTCAAAGGCCTATTTGCTCGTGAGCTTCACAGTAAATCCTATCTAGACACCCTTAGAATATGAATCCCAATTACACATCAATTATCATTAGCTACTATATTTCATATTAATAATTAATTAAATAATGATACGCAGAGACATATCATATTTTATCTTGTAAACGTTATTATAAATGGATATCATCTGATATTCATTTTATATTTTTGAATTTAGGTCAAATGAATAATATATATTGAGATGATTAATCATATGATATAATATATATTTGTATCAGCAAGAGTATATAAATACTATCCCCATTGCATCTCCGCTAAATAACATTTTAGTTTCCCAATCATGGTTAAAAGTAAAAAAAAAAACCCACCTTGTATGGGATGGGGGTAGGACGAGGATTCACATGTCCATATTAAATTGCCATACTCCTAAAAGTTGCACTCTACCTCTATAAGTTAAAATTAGGGAAATGTTCAAAAAAACATGTACGTGGTTTTATATTTTTACAATTTTAAGTATGAATTTTTTTTTTTATAAAAAAGGATCTTGTGGTTTGTGTGGTTAATAAATTTAAATTTTTTTTACTATAATAATATTAAAAAATACATATTTGGCGCCGATGTATAACGAGATGTATAACGAAATAAATATCCGCTTAATATACTTAAAATTGCAAAGACATTGCACATAAGTACCAGCTTAGCATTTTATAACATTATTATTACTAAAAAACATAAATTTACTAACGGTACAAACTACAAAACCATTTTTAACCCAAAAAAAATTAATATTTAAAATTGTAAAAGCATAATTTGAACTCTCGTCTTAAAATTAAGCCAATGGTCCAAGAGCTAAGCAAATAAGCTTTTATTTTATCAATGAAATCCTCACCGTGAAGATTTTATTCGTTTTAATTTAGTAGAGATGAGGGGGACCAAGTACATTCATAGCCAACTTACCTTTATCGAAGTTAAAGAGTAGCTATTAAAAAAAACCTCAATGTTTATTTTAATTTGATCTCCAATATTTTTATTTACAGCAATTGGGCACAATATTTTTAAAATTTTCAATGGAAATTTACACGGAACACTTGAATTTTTTTTTTAATTTTTCCGACAAAACTTCCATATTTTTATTCCAAGTTTCTATATTTTTATTTTTACTGTTTTTTTCCAAATATTAGATTTCATTATGTATTTAGTACATTTTTCATTTAATTAAGACATGAATTGTCATTTTTCACATTTTAAATATGGATTAAGAATTTTATTAACTTGCATAGCTATCATGGCCATCATTTATTTTTATGCATTTATTTATTTATTTATTTTTAATCATTATTTAATTAATTTAATTAGCAAAAAAATATGTAAACTTAAATTTAATTAACTTAATTACCAAAGTAAATATTGGACAAACTTTAATTACAAAAAAAATGTAAACTTCTATTTAATTAACTTAATTAAGGTTATCTACTTTGGTAAACCTTGGATATATATTTGATAATTTTTAGTTGAGAGATTGACTTGATGTTGGGTAAACATTGGATAAACATTGGGTAAATATTGGATAAATTTTAGGTAAATATCATGTAACTGTAATTTTGATAAATTTTCTTATAAACATTGAGTAAATATTGGATATAACTTGAATAAACCTTAAATAAATTTTTAATAAACCTTTTGTGACTTCAATTTTTATTAATTTTATTGTAAATCTTGGATAAATCTCGGGTAAAATATAGATAAATATTAAGTAAATTTTATGTAACTTCAACTCTCATTAATGTGGTAAATTTTAAGTAAACTTCAGATAAACCTTGGGATAAATTTTGGATAAACATTTTGTAACTTTAATTTTCATTAATTTTTTATTAAATGTGAGGTAAACTTCAGGTAAACCTCGGATAATTTATGGATAAACTTTGGGTAATTTTTGGATAAATTTTGGTAAATATTGAGTAAACCTTATGTAACTTCAACTTTCATTAATTTTCTTGTAAATATTGGATATAATTTTAGTAAAATTTAAATAAATCTTTGATAAATCTTGTGTAACTTTAACTTTTATTAATTTTTTTGTAAACATTTGGTATAATTTAAGTAAACATTAAGTAAATCTTTAATAAACCTTGTGTAAATTCAATTTTTATTAATTTTGCAGTAAACCTTAGGCAAATTTTGGGTAATTTTTTTTGGTAAACCTTGGTAAATATTAAGTAAATCTTATATAATTTCAACTTTCATTAATTTCTGGTAAATATTGGGAAAATTATGGGTATAACTTGAATAAAATTTATGTAAATCTTTGATAAAACTTTTATAACTTTAATTTTCATTAATTTTACGGTAAATCTTGAATAAACCTCAAATAAATTTTAGGTAAACTTTGATTTTCGGTATTTTTGAAAAAAACTTTATGTTAGAGGTATTTTTGAAAAATATTTCGAGGGACAATATTTTTATTTGGATTCCAAAAAGTTAGTGAATATTGATTTTACCTCTTATATTGCTATTCATTTATTATTTAACATTAGATAGTATATATTATTGTTATTTTTTTGGGGGGGGGGGGGGGGGAGAAATAAAAATTCTTGCACACACAAGGAAGCCAAAAAGATAGAAGAGATAGAGACACTAATTTTATAGAGGTTCGGATGTTAAATAATCATATTCCTCTCCTAAATCTTAATTGGGTTTATATATTATGTTCATGGCTATGTAAATAACTTTTTAAAATTTGGCTTATAAAAAAAGATATGTGTAATTGATTGAGATTGGTTCCTAAAAGAGTATCAATAGGATACCATTTGGTTTTTAATTGTTTTGATCATCTTAAAGGCTGAATCATAGAAAACTTTAAATATAAAAGTTGTAGCCCTATGTGTGTACTAGTTGTCTACCAAATTTTGTATAAATCCCTACCGTTTAGACTGAGTTATAATTAAACGAATTATAACTATTTCTTAAATGAGCTACTTTCTTGTACCTGTACCGCTTTTGTAGATTTATACTCAGTTTTGAGCTCCTTATACACCAAAATGGGTAAAGATACAAACATAAAAGTTTTAGGTATATGTCTTAGATAAACTTTCTTAGATAAATTTTGGTGAAAGTTTTAACTTAAATGATTGTGTATTTTGTGAGTTATGACTATAAGAAGAGATACTGATCGGTTGTTGCCCTATATTAAATCAGTTATATTGTCACTATGAATTAAGGACCTTAGAGGCCAAATTGCTAAAAGTGGTAAACATGAAAAATGTTCTAAATTATCCTATTTGGGTGTCTATGAAGTTTCACAACAATATAATATACATGTTGAAAGATATAAATTTTTAAATTGAGTGTCTTAAAACCGCCTAAGGGTAGAAGACATGGCAAACTTTGGAATTGCACCAAAAATTATGAAATTTTAATATAGAAATAAGAATCACATAAATTGAACAATTTTATAAAAAGTTATAGAGTCAACAACCCCAGAAGGGCATATTGCCTCATATGAAAAATTTTAGTTATTTATTTAAACTTATTAAGAATATGTATTCTAACAATGTATTGGTCAATTATATTTTTAAATTAGGCTCCTAACAAGTTGGAGAAGGAGGTGATCATCAAGTAAAATAAATAAGCTCCACAAGTTTGGATTTTTGGATAAAGCTCCAATAAGGTCTGTACATAATTACATTTTAGTTCGCCACTTTGCATATTTGTGTGTGCTGATTATAAATATGTATGCTTAAGTGATAATTGTATATAATGTGGTATAATTATGAACTTAAAATAATATGTTGGGTGGTTAATATGTATAGATTGTTGAAAAATGATGTATTATGCGTTATGACATATTTGTGAATAAGGATTAATAAGTGGTTGTCGAATGTATAATAATTGTATATGAGGATAATAGTATGCTTAAAAGCATGAAATATTTATTTTGGAAATAACCTTGATTGCATATGGTTATGAATTAATTCACTTGTAATAAATCTAAAGAATATCATGTTTCAAGTTCGTTAGAACATCATTGACAAATTTTATCATAACTTTCATTGTAGTAATTAGATTGATATGAAACTAATCGGAAATGAAAGCTAACTTATAGTACTAAAAATGTTGTGGAGAATAAAAGTTGCAATTCAGTTTGCAACTAGATCCAAAATATATTATAAAATTTGGATCAGGTAATACCAAATTAAAGCTAAGACAATGAGATAAAAATTCACAGAAGACAATAAGGTCTATATCCAATTATAAAGGGGCTGAAATTGAAGCCCAATATCATGGTTGATATATGCTATATGTATTGCGATCTTTTTCATGTGATATGAAGTGCATGTGAGATTGATGTTGAAAATTTTGATTTTATTGGCATATATGGATATATAATACATATATTAACATGTGATATTTGTAAATCATCATCAATATATATGTGTCATTAATGTTAAAAAGGAATTTGTGATGGCAATGATAATAATGATGTTGACTATATCATTAAAGCCCTATTACACTTAGCCTTGAATTAGTATAGTGGATAGTTGGCATGCCAATCAGGGAAGGAAATATATGCGCGTGATACAGTCTTAATGCCAGTATTATTTAAAAAGCCAGTAATGATACCATTATTTTATACAAGCCGGTAATGACAATATTATATAGGCTGGTAATGGCAATAATAATAAAAAAAGCCAGTATTATGGGCTGGACTAGAACAAAAACATAATGATAATAATAGTAATGTTATCATTAAATTAATTAATAGAAAGATTATTGTATACAAGTTGATTGTGAAACAATTATTTATTCGTTGCATAAAAATCATGATGGTATATGAAATTTCTATTGTGATATATGTTGTAGAACAAATATGATTATATATGTAAAGTAAAACACTTAGCAATAGAAATTACATAGACTGAATATGAGTGTGTACTAAAATGGCATATGCATGTCCAATATTGGTTTATAAATTGGATATGATAGATGAATAATTTGGACATGGTTTGGACTTAGAAGTGGTATAAAATATATTAATGCATCTGATCATGAAAGTGTCATGTGTATTTTCCTTACAATTTGAGAATAAAACTAAAGCATGATAATATCCTTTATTTGGTTAAACAAGATAAAATATTATATAATGACATGATTTTAACTCTGTAATTAATTAGTTGTGCAATCGTAAAATGAATATTCAAAATGGCAAATAAAATATACACGTGATAGAAATAACTATTTAATTAAAATAGTTGGTGGAAACAAATTAAATTAAGATAATATATAGATATTAATTAAATGACATAAGTAACAAGGTAAGAGTTAATTTGATAATGTAACATGAATTTACATAAATTTGGTATGACATAAGTTATAATTACATTATGGAATAACTTAAATTGATAAATGAGATGTATGATAACTATAAAAAATATGATATAATCATATGTAATAGTATGTTCATTCTTTTATGACCATGCAATATTATTGTGATACTTGACATAAAATATATGCCAAACATTTGTATGATAGCATAGGAGAACTTAAATGTTTATATGTACCACTGAGCTAGAAATAGCTTAATGTGAGTTTTTCTCATATATGAAATGGAGCTTGTAGATATTAGAATTTAAAGTTAATCGAGAAGAGCCTGAGCTCATATCAGAGGAGACACTAGAGACCCAACTATTGGGTCGGTTACTTTATACTTTTGTTTTAATTTTAATCCTATACATGGGTTTGAATAATATATATATATATATATTAAGAGTATGTTTCATAAATGAAAATATTAAAAATGCAAATGGTAGTTATAACAAATAATATGTATGAGTACGATATGAGGTAAGAAATAAATTAGAAAGGTATTCCTAATATGATATGAACATGCAAATAGATAAAAAAAATAAACGAAGAAAAAAAAATTTATTCGGCAGAATCAGTTAGTCGGTTATGTGGCATTCTACTTATATAATGAGATTATTCTCATTATATGGGTGGGTTGTTACACGCCACCTTTGAGATATCTCTATAGTCCTTTATTGGAAGATATCTCAAGATTTTGTTATTTACATCTTCAAGACTTGTATGTCTTCCATATTTCTTCATGTTGTTGATAATGGAGAGTATGTGGTTTGTCATATCAGTGATGGTCTCATTAGGCTTCATCTTGAAGAGTTCATACTCGTTCATTCGGAGTTGAATATTCCTTGAACAAACTTGCTTTGTGCCTTCATGTTAGTTCTCCAAAGTCCTCCACAAATTATAGGCGGTTGGACAATATTTAATCCTCCCACATTCTTCAAGAGAAAGAAAGCTTGCTAGGATGACATAGCCTTTTTGTTTTTGACATTTGCTTTTTTGTGTGGTTCAGTCCACTCATCTCTTGGAAGATGTTCATCTTCTCCTTCAGTGTTCTTCTTTGTTGGTGGTGTCCATTCCTTGCGAACACTATCCCACACATCAATTCCTTCACTATTCAAATATGCCTTCATTCTAAACTTCCAATGAGCATAGTTTGACCTATCAAAGTAAGGTTTGAGGCTTTGAAATCCTTCTTGGGCCATTATAGATCTTTGCTAGAGTTGATGAAGCTTGATTTTTAGATTTTGCTTTGATACCAATTGTTGTCCAAACAATCACCAAGAAGGGAAGTGCATGAATTAGTGGGAAAATAAAATTTTTTGCACAAATAAGGAAGTCAAAAAAGATAGAAGAGATAGATATACAAATTTTATAGAGGTTCGGGTGTTAACTAACCCTGTTCCTCTTTGCAATTTCAATTGGATGTTCACTAATCTAACCACTTAGATTACAAATGGAATTTTAGCTAACTCACTTCCAACTAGGTATTTTACCAAAGCTAACATTCAATCTAAATTTTTTTTTGTATTTTTATAGTTCATATAACAACCAATTCCTTATAATTTGGCTCACATTATTGAATTACAAGATAACCCAAATGTTTGAAGGCCAACACTTACGCAAACAGTTAATGAAGAAAGATCGAGAAAATGAATTGCAAGAGTTTTGGCACTTGGAAAGTAGTTAGTTAAATTAAATGGCATTTTGGTAGGGTATTTATACTTATTACCTACCAATTAACCTTTACAAAGTAGTGTCATAACTTTTTCTAACGTTCTTGAGTGATTCCTGATCAGGACCTCAGTCATTTTGACTTTGATCATTTTGATTTTATGATGACTTTGCATATTTTGGTGGTTTCTCCTTTTTAATGGTTATATCATTTTGAATTTTCTGATCGGACTATAACATGTCCTGGTCTGAAAATGACATATCCTGGTCGTGTCCCGGTCTACTTCGGCTACTGGAACTTGTAAGATCAAAAGGCAATGTTTTCTGGTTTGGACATATATTTTCTCGATCTATACTTGAGTTTCAGTCGGAAGATATGTGTCTCTAGAAAATATTTAACTTATTCAATTAGGAATTGATAACCAAATGTGCTGAAATTTTAAATACTATCAAAACAACACTTAATAAATATATTAGTTATATTTAATTTGATTGTCAAGATCAAAATAAAGAGCAATCACTCTAAGGCCAACAATATGTATTTTCAATTTTTTAATTAAAAATGAACAAATTTTTAATATTTTACCAATTTAGATATTTCAATCAATTTTATAGAAAAAATTGCTTATTTGTTGGAATTTTCAACTAGAATATTTATTTGGTAAATAATTTATTTTAATTTTTCTAGGATAAAAGATTTCCTCCGCAGTGCCCTTGACAATCTTCTATACTTGTTTCCATAATTTAAAAAAGAAAAAATGTCTCATTTTTCTTCTTTAAAGAGAAAAAGGAGATGAAATTTATTATAATTAGATAAAATATATTAATCATTTTCACAATTTCATTAACATGAAATTTGGTTATAATATGTTAGACAAGCACCATTCTTAGACTGAATCTTAGACTTCTGGTTCCTCAATCATTATTCTATAATATTAAAATTATTAATTTATTTATTACTATTATAATTTACAAACTATAAATTTATGATAATAAATTAAAAATAAAACATCAATAAATATTGAATTAAATATTAAAAAGTAGCAGTTAAAAATAACATATAATCTTATTAGTCGTCTCATTTTAGTCTAATATCATGTTTGATAATTAATCATTATTTTGGATTATAAATGAGAAAAAATCCATATATATATATATACACACACACTACACAAAAGAACTAAGCAGACACTATCCCAGGCTATGAGACTCCAATATTAATTCATGCAATAAAGGAATTTTCCTATAAAGAACTATTGCCATAACTGAATAAAAGTGCTACTTAAACCACTATTTTTCACAATTTAATGAACAATTTCTTAGCTGTTGCCATAAGATATTCTAATTGTTGCAACAGCTAGCAGAAATAATGGCTGTCATTGCATGCAACAATTTTCCCTTTTTCTTTCACAAAAAAAAACTACAGATATATTCATCCGTTTCAGTCTAGACAAATTGTACATAGATCAATTTTCTATCACTGCCGTAACCAAGTCCATTACATGGTAGCCTCAGTGTTTTTTTTGGAACAGTAATGTCAAAATCACTAATTAACAGTAAGTTCATCATCATCTGATTGTGCAAAAATGAGAGAAATCCATGAATTCTTTAAAAATCCCCAACATCCTCTAATCCCTTTGGAATGAAACTTCGCCATGGGAGATGGGTTTTCCTCAAATTACTTATTCTAGTGAATAAGAGATTCTTCAACTATTTTACTTACCACAAGATTGCCCCTAACATCAATGGATTCAAGTTTTTTTAGACCCATGTTTTTGAATCCATGAATTTAAATTCAGTCGACAATTAATTGCAATACTACCAGGAAATTTACATTTCATTAGCGTAAATCAATGACATAAGATTCTAATTACACACAGACATAAATAAATACATGGCGTGGGAATAAACCTGTTAAGTAAGATACTGTGTTCGCATATCGTCTCCCCCTTCTGATTCATTGCTGGATGCACCAACAGTTCGAGCTAAGACAATCCATACTGAACAGTTCCCACATTCCTATGAGCAGCTACAGCCACTGCAGCCGCACCAAACTGGGATTGTGCCTGCAACAGTTTCGCATCAATAGCTAATCGTTCGTTTAACGGTTCCACCTTAGCTTGGGCTTGATAGTATGGATTGGCATTCATGTCGATGCCCATAATGGTCGCTGGCTTTGCTACCATGTTAGAATGAGGAGGTTGCTGTTCGGTTTGTGAAGTATCCTCTTCAGACACAGAGATGCCCATAATGTTGTTGTATCCGTCCTGAAGAAACAATGGGGGGAGAGAGTGTGCGGTGGGAGAACTGCATTTCTATATAAAACCCTTGAATCATAAGCATCTTTAATGTTTCTATCATTCTCATATGGCACAATCGATCCAACCACTCTTCCTGGCTTTGCAGTACACAAACAGAAATCAGGGGGAAAATTAAATCATCAGCTGAACAGTGAAGAAAACAAGCAGGATCCCAAAAACATTTGTCAAAAATTCAGGTGATCCAAATATAACACAAAACTATCGAAAGAACCTAGTCCCTAGTTTGTAATCTCATTAAGGACTAATCAAAAGAACTTAGTTCAAATGCTGCCATATCAAAAAGTAAGGAAAATTAATATGTTTATACCTGTTGGCACACAGGGCGGAGGCTGAGAAACCATTGATGCATTTCCTGAAATTGTCTGACTCTTAAAATTTTTTGAAGCCTCTTCTTGAAGCCTCTTCTGCAATTTTCCGGCTATCAACTGCAGTTGAACTTGACTGTGAAATAGGAGGGATTGAAGTGGAGTGTACAGTAGACCTGCAAAAAGAGGAAATAAAAATAAAAAATAAAAAATCCAGATATAATTAAACTGTAGGCAAAGCATCTAAAATATTTCCAAATGCCATAACTCTAGCTTTAGAAATTTCAAAAACCCCTTTTCAATTTACCGTGGAAGGGAGACATGCTTCCTCTGTAGAGGAATCACTGGTGCACTTCTGCCACCATTTTCCTCAAGATACGCAAACTGCTTTCTAAATTGACTTATAGCACTGCAATAAATTATAAGCCATCAACAATAAAAAAAACGAATTTGAATTAGTATTTAATAAAGAGAAATTAAAAGGAAGTATTTAGAACCTGGGATAGAGAAAATTAATGCCTTCATTTCCACTCATGTAGTCTTTAAGCAGTTGTGGATGGTACTCCAGTATTTCACGGTAAAGCAACTCCTGGACATCCTCTTTAGTCACCCTTCGCCTCTCAAACTCAAATTCCAACTTTGAGATTGGCTGACAAGAAGGTTCTCTCTCAATTTTGGCCAAGCCTTTAAAGTAAGGATCAGCCAGTGCCTGTTAAATAAAAAATCAAAGCCCTTCAGGATAGTACAGAAAAAATTCACAAATCCCTAGGTAAAGGAGGACCACAGGTAAAAATTTCGTCTATTAATTAACTAGAGACACTCAAGGCCAGAGGAAAAGACAAAACAAAGACCTCTTCAGCAGTGGGTCGATCTTTTGGATCAAATGCTAATAGTCTTTGCAACAGCCGAAGTGCTAAAGGATCTGCATTAGGAAATTTCTGTGTAAATGGCACAAGCTGTTTTTTCCTCATTTCTGTCAGGTATTTTCTAGCCTTATCATTTCGAACCTGCATTTTTTTAACAAATACAGAATTGCTGTCAATACATGGATATAAAAAATTGTAACCAACAAGGAAAGGAAAAGATTAGATGGAGAGAGAGAATAGTATCATACTCCAGAAATGGTTTCTGGTGAAGGAGTCCCAAGTAGATTGGTGATCAAATCTAACTGATGAACAACACTTTTACCCGGAAACAATGGCTTTCCAGTCAATACCTCAGCAAATATGCAGCCAATACTCCAAATATCAATCGCTGGTGTATACTGTAAAAAGGTATCACCGCAAATCAGAAAATTCAAAAAGTGTTAAACTTTAAACAGCAATTGAACCACTGCAGAGAATTGGGCATAACCTGACACACTTACCTGAAAAACAGATATTCAACTTGCAGGAAAGTTCATAGTCCTCCCTGAACAAGAATTATTTTAATCTAGGCATTACTGCTTACTATAAAGCACTCAGAAGAATTTTACGCAGAATTATATTGCTTCAATGAGTATGCCATAACTCAAGAACAGCATCTCACAAAATTAAGTTTAAAAGATGATCGCTCACCTAGAAGCATCATAGGAAAAGAGTCAAAACACAATATAACCAACTGACCAAGGGGACCACGGGGGTAGAATTCAAACAGTGAAGGCTTGTGTTTCTATCGTTGTCCTTGAGCATCAAGAAATTCTAAAGAAATACAAGTGCACCTAATTACTTCGAGAATTGCAAAAGTTTTTCTCTTCATAATCCACAACTACCAGGGTGCTTCTAAAAAGCACCTAAATATATGTATACGAATGAATATATACAAACCAAAAACTGTCTTCGCCTTAATCAATTTCAGAAAAAAAAAAAAGAAACATCAAATAAGTGTTCATCACCCTCAAACTAAAATCTGAACTAAAGCAAATAGCATACTTTCACCTGTCCATTGCACCGGAAACAAGGTATGTGACGAATACACATCTCTAACAAAATGCCCAATAGGTCATATCATGTCCACACAAAAAAAGGTATAAAATTAAAGTAGTTCAATGATAAATAATAAGATCAGACAGAAAACAATTCCCATATTTAATAATTAATATCGTAGTTGTCAAATCGAAATTCGAATTTATAATTTTGTGAATCAAGAATTGAATCGAATCGTAAGATTCAGTTCATCCATATAATATTAATTAAAAATAATATATATTCATTTTTAAGAACATACTTCATATTATTATTCTATAGTTTTGAAATGTAGTAATGACTAAACATAAAAATGATAAATAACTAATAATAACACTAAATCGTGAAATCAAATATAGTTTAAAATTTGTAATTTATAAAAAAATGCTATATAATTTGAAAGAATTAAAATAAGTAATATAAATCATTTTGTATTTTGAATTTTTGATCATGAAGATGAAGAAAGTAGTCATCTTTGCTCATATTTGACTCTTTTTTCATATAAATCGATACGAATCGGATGATTCGAATCGTGAATCATTACGATTTAGTATAAATTTAGATTCGTGTTAAAATTCGACTCATTTTCTACATGAATCAATACGAATCGGATGAATCGAATCAAGAATTGCAAGATTCTAAAAACAGTGATTAATATGGCACAATTGAAAGCTAGAGTTGACAAAGCTGCAAAAATAAATGATGTAACACTGAAATAACCTCCATTAAAGTTATGCGATTAATTTGGAAACACAAATCTACGAAATCAAGCAAACTACATAATATCTAAAAATGAAGAAATACTAAATGATCCATTCACAAATAGACAGGTAGAAGGCAGACGAACAACAAACTTAATGGTCCATAATAGCAAATACCATGGTCCAATCAGGTTGCAATTAATAAATAAAAAGACTACAAATGCTAAACAAGTCATACCTTTGAAAAAAAAGATCCACACAACTCTGGAGCCCTATACCATCTTGTTGCAACATAGTCCTGGAAGATACATCGCCAATGAGAACATATAAATAGGAGTATAAATCAATTACGTGTTTATGCACACAAAATAAATGAATAACAAAAATTGCACCATAAGCACACACCGTCCAAAAAACTGTTGTTGGCGTATCATTAAATGCTACTCTAGCTAGTCCGAAGTCACAAACTTTAAGCTTGCAATTTGCATTTGCCAATATATTTTTGGGTTTGAGATCCC
This sequence comes from Balakata baccata, assembly GCA_949630135.1. Classification (NCBI taxonomy): domain Eukaryota; kingdom Viridiplantae; phylum Streptophyta; class Magnoliopsida; order Malpighiales; family Euphorbiaceae; genus Balakata; species Balakata baccata. The sequence goes on along the minus strand of CATIWF010103134.1, from coordinate 12,839 downwards.
TATGGTAGACATTTGCTGCAACAAGTAAAATTCAGAACAGATATTCATCAAATTGTTCATCTAACTTTTGAAAAAATAAATTAAGAGAGTAGATATTAGTTGGGAGGACAATGAAATGGAATTTATGCAGAAATGCATAATGCATAAAAGCAAGGGTCAATGAGAAAACCATTTAAATAAAACAATAGTCACCTGTATGCATGTATTTCAAGGCTCGTAACATCTGATAAAGGAAGAACTGGTGGTGTTCACAGGTCAAGTCGTCATTTGCTTTGATGACTTGGTGGAGATCTGATTCCATGAGCTCAAAAACAACAAATATGTCTTTGAACTCCTGCTTAGATGGTGGCAACATGATGCGCTTAATTTCAACAATATCAGGATGTCGTAAGAGCCTAAGCAACTTGACTTCTCTCAAGATCCGAATAGCATCAGAGATGTGCTCAAAAACATCATGGATTTTTTTAATTGCCACTTTTTCTCCTGTGTGTGTGTCAATTGCAGCACAAACAACTCCATAACTTCCCTTTCCTATAACTTCCAGAATTTTGTATCTGTTGGCATCACCATACTCAGTGAAAAGTTCCATATCTTTTAAGCCCTGAAATTCAAAATAATAATAATAAGAATAAGAATATGTCAAGCTTTATCCAATATAGGTATCTATTTTGGAAGAATAATATCCTACAAACAACAACATATGCACAAGCAGATTCATCAAAGAGGAAAAAAAATGTCTCTAGCAAGAATACATTAAACATGCATAATATTATCATTATAATGACAACAAAAATGCATTACCACATAATATGGCATGACCTCACACCTAAAATGATGTTAATCATTAATTTTCTAAGTGAACATTATCAGGAATCTACAACTCCATAACATATCTATAAAAAGAAAGATGAAATGTAAACAGCTTTCACTGACCAATGAAAAATAATAGAGCATTATCATTCCAAGAATTAGAGTAACTGGGGGGGGGGGAGCTATGGATTTGTGCAAGTCATCCAGTTCATAAAACAGAATCCGGTTTCAAGTGATTGTTCGATTAATGTAAAATCAAATCCAACAACTATGATATGTAACATGTTTTAAGGGATTGCAGTACAGCACAGAAAAATAAAAGGAAAAAGAAATACATTTCTAAAGGAAATATAAAACTCCAATAGAATCCAAATTATTACCATGGTAACAACTCATGAAATGTAAAAAATCACTAACATTTAGTCAACTCACAAAACACAAACAACACAAACATTACTGCAGCAGAATACACGCACAAAAAACGAAACAGAAATATGATTCTAGTGGTCATAAGATGAATTAAGGAATACTGACAAAATGAAACACCATTTGCCTTTGCGCACTTAAGTTAATCCATTCTTAAGGATAAAACAACCCAACAATACCACACAAGGGAATAGTTACCCCAATAAAAACACAGTTATATTTCACTCCAAAAAAACTATTATCAGTTAAGGAAATGGAGTGGGAATAACCTATTCAGAGTGCAAGAAGTTCAAATAAAGATTCCCATCGGATGCAAGATCAAAGACAGAATTTAAAAGCATCACTTATTCCAAGCAACTAAAAGCGATGTTATATTTGATTCTTTACATTAGCTACCAACACAAACACAAATGACAAAAATCTGATCACATAATGTCAGCAAAATTATTCAAATTTAAAAAACCTAAAATTAATCAATCCTAACTAAAGAAATCAGGACAAAATTTCAGAAATCAAACTTGGTCAACGTAAATCTTTCAAATTCCCACTTTCTGTTACGAAAGTTTGAGCTAGATCTCTTCAATCCTAATAAATGAGACGAGTAGCACTCTTTCAGCAAACAAATGGGCCATGTCCTAAATCAGATTTGAGTCTTCTCCTTAATCGGTTTAAAGGTATTCTCTTGAAGAGATCCAAAAAATTAAACTTCACAAAAGAAAATTCCAGTCTCTTTCCAGTTGGGTCTTTATTTTCCCAGAACCAAACAGCCCAAGATCAACCCAATTAGTACTCTTTGAAAAGTTGCACATTAAATTAAAACTTGCAAATTTCATGAAAATAGATAAATTAAAACCATATAAAGAAAATGAAAAGAAAGAAAGACTAACCTTCTTTGCGTGATCTCGCTGCATCTTTTACGAACCCACTAAATCACAAGCACAGGAAAGGCTCTTGTTCTGTTTATTTCTTCTGATCAAACAAAAAATTGCTTTGCTTTATTAAAACACACACAAAAAAAAGGGATATTTCCTTCCTTTTCTTTCTCTAAGAGAAAATCAACCGCATTTACAAGCAGCAAAACCTTGCCTTCTCACTCTCTTCTTCAAACTCCTCTTCTGCTCATCAACCATCAAAGAATCTTTAATCCTCCGCGAGAAAATTAAAAAACAAAAATTGAAACCTGTAGAAGTGTCGGGGAAACTTATGGAGTTGCTTTGAAGGAGATCTATAATAAGCAAGAGAGAGCAAAAGATCTGAGAGAGAAAGAGAGTTGATTATAGAATTTATATGGAATTTTACAGAAATGTCAAAAAGAAAAAAACGGATATCTTTTTCTGTTTTTTTACGGCCGCTCAAATTTTTTCTTAAATTTTAATAAAAATAACTTTATAAAATTGTAATGGTATCTATATCTTAAAATCATCCAAAAATAAATCCAAATATTATATTTTTAGATATTTTAATTTAATTTTTATCAAAAATAATAAAAAAATAAAAATAAAAATAATTAAAAAAGAAGAATAACAACAACTAAATAATTAAATAGGAATAAGAAGAATAAAATTTAATTAAAATTCAAAACATTACAAAAATTTCAAACAAATAGTTTGATATACTATTCAGAATATTTTAGGTATATCTTAGTAATACCTTGGATATATTTTTGAATATATTTTGAGAATATTTTGTATATATTTTAAAATTTTTCAAGGAATTCTTTAAGAGTAATTATCTAGAAATATCTTTAGTATACCTTGTAGATACTTTTAGGATAGAATATCTCGGATATATACTTAGGATATTTTGGGCATATCTTGAGAATTTATTGAGAATTCTTTGGAATAAATTCCATATGAATACCTTATGTATACCTTGGAGATACTTCGGTATAACTTTGAAAATTACATAAAAATATATCTGATATACCTTAGAGATATATTAGGTATATCTTAGTAATTTTCAAAAAAAAAAAGAGAAATGAAAAAAAAAATTTAACAACAGAGCAGCAAAATTCAAAAAAAGTAAATAAACAAACTTAATCTCAAAGCTTTCTTTTACGACAAATTTATCGAATTTAAGGTGAAAGCCAAATCTTAAAAATAACTACAGTATTATCATAAATTTCAGTTGTGATTTTTCTCTTCTTCGAAAAAGTAGAAGGAAGGGAAGGGAGGAAGGCAATGAGATCGAAAATAAGATCGTTATTGGATTTATAGTAGATGGAGTGAAAACGAGATTGAAAGAAGAATTAGAAAGCATACGATGATGGATTTTGGAAAAAAAGAACAAATCGATAAAAATAAAAAATTTCGATACTGATGAAAATAACAAAAAAAACTATAAGTAAATATGAAAATAAGTTTGTAAATTTCGATAAAAGATGAAATTTCTGTTGGTATTATATATGGCGAAAATCAAATTGTCTTCTTCTCGATTATCCATCATTTTATTTTAATTTAATATACAAATAAAATAATTAGTAAAATTAGCTATTTAGAGCACAAAAGCGAACTTCTCGGTAATCTTACCAATGTACCGGCTATGCCGGTCACCATATTTTCGTTTATTGGTGGCTCATTCGTTTATTTTTTAGTTTTATGTATCAATATTTTTGTCTATTTTCTGAAAAAATTTATTCATGTCAGTTGTAAACTGAAAATTCACGAATTTTTTTTGTTATAATGAAATAGAAAAAATTAAAAAATTATTTTATGAAGCATTTAAAGTAGTAGATCCAGAAATTTTATATAGTTGAGTCCATATATATAATATAAATTAGAATGATACATCAAAATTTATATGCAATAATAAAACAATTAAAACAAAATTCTTTTATAATAGTCCTAGATGAGCAAGGTTATAAACAACTTAAGCTACGCTTAACTAGCAAAATATTCAAATTCAACTCGAAATTAATTAAATTTGTCACACATACCCGTTAAAGTTTAGTTGTTATAAAAGTGTGTAAGAGACATATGAGAGTACATAAGAAGGATATTGTAGGTATATGAAAGCTTATTTGAGGTTTATGCAAGATCTTTTGGTAAATGTTGACTTAGGTTTTATGCTTAGGATAGAAAAGGCATGAAAGAGTTAGCTATGAAGTGGTCACACCATGACCATATGTGTAACGGTTTACTTATATAATAAAAATAATCATATCATACAAATGTAATGTTACATAACCAACTAAGTAATTCTGTTTGAATTAAATTTTTTTTTTATTATTTCTATTTTTATCCTTATGTCATATTGTACATGTACATATTACTTATCATAACTACAATTCATATTTTAAATATTTTCATCAATGAAACATACTCTTAATATATGTATAAGATATTATCTAAATCCAAATGCATGATTAAAATTAAGACAAAAGTATAAAGTAACTGACTCAATAGTCAGATTTTTAGTGTCCACTCTAATATGAGCTCGAACTCTTATTAATTAACTTTAAGTTCTAATATTTACAAGCTCTAATTCTTGCGAGAGAGAAATTCACACTAAGCAATATCTAGCTTAGTGCTATATATAAGTATTTAAATTCTCTCAAACAATCACACACTTGCATGATACAAATATTTCATGTTAAGTATCACAATAATAATGCATTTATTATAAAAGAATGAAATATATATATATATAGCAACATATAACTCATTTATCATTTATTAGTTTAACTTACCACATAATGTGTTCATAACTTATGTCCTGCTAAATACATATAAACAAATTCATTTTACATCACAAAGTCAACTATTACCTTGTTCCTTATGTCATTTAGTTAATTTTCATATATTATCTTAATTTAATTATTTTCCATCTATTACTTTAATTAATTGTTTATTTCCATCACAAGTATATTTATTCATCATATTGAATATTCATTTTACATTTGCACAACCAATTAATTACAAAGTTAAAATCATGTCATCACATAATATTCAATCATGTTTGATATATTAAAGAATATTAATATATTTTAGTTTTATTCTCAAATTATAAAAAAACACACAAAATACTTATCGAAACACTTACATAATCAAATTAACCAATATTCAATACATTTTATACCATTTCAAAATTCAAATCATACCCAAGTTATCCATCTATCATATTCAATTTATAAGCCAACATTAAATATGTATTTGTCATCTTAATATTTACTCATACTCGGTACATGCAAGTTCCATTATTAAGCATTTTACTTTATATATATATATATATTTTTTCAAGCAATGTGTAAATAATTATTTCACAATCAATATATATACAATAATCTTGTCATTATTTAATTCACTTATAACATTATTATTACTACTACTATTATTATATTTTTGTTCTTGTAATATCTATGTCCGAACTAATTATAGAAATACAAGATTACCATTACTGGCCTTTTTAATATTGCCATTACCAGTTTACTTAAATAATAGTATCATTACCGGCTTTTAAATAATAGTGTCATTATTGGCATTAAAATTGTGTCATTTCCAGCTTTAACCATATTGTACCGTGCGTGCATTTTATTTTTTTTTAATTGGCTTACCAAACTATTTACTACTTTAGTTCAAAGCTAGGTGCATTAGGGCTTTAGTATTATAACCAACATTATTATCATTATTACTATCTCAATTTTCCTTTCAACACTACTTACTAACTAATATCACAAATTAATATATGTATTATCTGTCCATATGTACCAATAAGATCAAAATTTCTAATAACTATTACATATTCATATCATACCATATGAAAAAAAATCGAAATGCAAATTTTATGCATATGACAGATTTTGACCTTGAGATTAGATCTTCATTTTGGTCCATTTCTAGTTTGTTTCAAACCTTATAGTCTTCTTCGAACTTTTAGCTTATTGTTTTAGCTTGAATTAGAAAAAAGAATCATCGATATCTAAGTTTTTTACTAAAAGATATGACATTTTTACTATAAGATGTTCAATCAAATTTTACCCAGCATTCATTTGGTATTATCTAATCTAAAATTTTGCAAGTTATTTTGGACGTAGTTGCAATTTTAGTTACAAGTTTTGTTCTTCATAACAATTTTAGTACTATAAGTTAACTTTCATTTCTAATTGTTTCATATTAATTCAATTACCACAACATGAGTTATGATTAAATTTGTAAAGATTGTTCAAATGAACTTAAAACATGGTATTAGGGATGACAACGAGTCTCATAACATTTTTAGTACTATAAGTTAACTTTCATTTCTAATTAATTTCATACTAATTCAATTACCACAAAATGAGTTATGATTAAATTTGTCAAAATTGTTCCAATGAACTTAAAACATGATATTGGGGATGACAACGAGTAGGGTACCCGTAAAAATTGCCTTACTCGAACTCGATTATATATACAACTATGCGAACCCGTCTCAAATCCGTTTAAAAATTTAATGTTAATACCCGTACTCGTCCTAAATCCAATTAATATTATCTGTTTAATACCCGAACCCTTTTAATTATCCCTTTATTATTCAAAATTTTAAACTAAAATAAAATTCAAACTAATTAAATAATTAAAAATTTTAAAATATATAAACAATTTATTATAAATTACTACAAAATCAAATAAAATAGATAAAATAAAATATAAAAATTAATTCAAGACATTCAAATTAGAATAATTTATCAAATTGTTCAAAAATAATATTAAAAAAATAAAATTATATATTATCCATTATAATAAAAATTTATATTTCAATCTCAAAATCTCATTATATTTGTAATTCATCACTATTTAGAAATACATAAAAAATAATTAGTTATATCATTACATTATTAAATTTCAATAGAATAAATTATATATATATAGTGGGTACTCGAGGGCCTCTACCCATACCCTATCCAAACCTGTGACAAGTTCACAAATTACTGTTCAAACATATCCCAAAACCCTAAGGGGGTTACCCATTAGGGTTTAAACAGGTACAGATATATGCGGATAACTGCGAAACTCATACATGTTGCCATCTTTATATGGTATTACTTAGACTTATTACAAATGAATTAATTCATAACCTTATGCAATTGGGCTTATACCCAAAATTTCCAGACCTTAAATACATCCATAAACCTCATATTTCATACCAACTTACCACCAACTATAACAACAATTATTTAATACACAATATTACAAATTACATGTATAACACACAATTTCCATGATTATATAGCATGTCGGTTTTTTATCAAAAAAGCATATACCAAAGTAACTCATTCATGCTCTTAAACATACCATTACCCTCTTATACAATTATTATACATTAAACAACCACCTACTAATCCTTATTCATAAATATGTCATATCACATAAGTTCATCACTTTTGAACAATTTTTACACATTAACAACCTAACATATCATTTCAAGTTCATAATCATACCACATTACATAAAATTATCGATTAAGCATATACATGCACAATCAAACATGCAAAGTGGTGAATTAAAATGCACATATGTACAGGTCTCAATTGAGCTTTACCTAAAATCCGAACATGAGGAGCTTGTTTATCCTTTTTGATGATCATCTCCTTCTTGAACTTGTTAAGAGCCTAATTTGAAAATATAATTGATCAATACATTGTTAGAATACTTATTCTTAATGTGGTTTAAATAAATAACTATAGTTTCTCCTAAGTAGTAGTGTGACCTTCTAGAATTATTGACTCTATAACTTTTTTTATACTTGTTCAATTTATTTGTTTATTGTTTCTAATTAATTTAACACATAATGCTATAATATATTACAATTTCATAAATTTTGGATTATTACACAATTTTTGGTGTAATTTCAAACTTTGCCCCATCTTATGCCTTTAGGCAATTTCAAAACACTATGTTTAAAAATTCATATCTTGCAACGTGTAAATTGTATTATGGTGAAACTTTGTAAACACTTAGAATGGAAAATTTGGAAAATTTTTCATGTGTACTACTTTTATTAATTTGATCTCTAAAGTCCTTAGTTAATAGGGAAAATATGACTGATCTAGTATAGTATAACCATTCAACCATTGTCTATTTTTATAGTCATAACTCATGAAATACACCACATTTTAAGGTAAGGTTTCAATGGAAGTTTAGATAAGCATAGGTATAAAACTTTTATATTTTAAACTTTGGTTAATTCCATGTATATATAGCTTAGAAATAAGGATGAGTGTACTGGAGCTACACAGGTACCAGAAGCAGCTCAATTAAAAGAATATATATGATTAATTTCACTATAACTCGACTTACACTATAGAGCTTTAAACAAAATTTGGTAAAAAACTAGAACACTCATAGAGCTACAACTTTTATGTTTTGAGCTTCTATTAATTCGACACGTAAGATGATCAAAATAAGCAAATACAATAGTATATCCTATTGATACTCTTATAGGAATCAGTCTCAATCAATTACATATATCTCTTTCTATAAATAAAATTTTGCAAACTTATTTATATAGTAATAAATTTAAGACATAAATCTACAAGTTTTATGTTTAATACTTTTCCAGAATCAATCTCTATAGGCATCAAAATCATGATACAATATATAGCTGCAACATAACCCTAACAGTTCTAAACAATACAAAAACAATAGAGGGGAAATTACTTTTCAAGAACAAATTGATTTTGTAACGCCCCTTATCCCACTCTACGCTAGTAAGGTAAGTGGACATTACCCGTTTAACTGTATTAATTAAACTATTTGGACTTTTTTTTTAAACATCCTTGCTTTTAATATTCTTTTATTATATTTATACAAATATCTTATTAAATAAATATTTTATACATACCAGAGAACATTTTTTTTTATATATCTTGAAATAAAATATATATCTTGACACCATAATATTATACATTATATTGTACTTACATGCCCCAATATTTACATTTCATGAGAAAAATCTTTGGTAATATATTACAATATTTTATCAAAATATATCAAAATTAATTTGGAGTTTTAAGCTGTTGTCTGTCTAGATTTCTTTCTTCTTCTGACAAATATTCTAATATTTCAGAACTTTTAAACCTGCGTGAGGAAAATTTACTCGAGCTAAGCTAAAAGCTTAGTGGTGTTTCATAAGATAAAAGTCATACATACGATACATTCATAAATTTTATATATGTCACAACATAATATCAATATCATGAACAATATTACACTTATATTCACAAATTAAATATGTCATGTAATTTATCTTGAAAAAACTGCAATCTCAATTTTTCATTATTTTTATTTATACCATATTCCTTTTACTATTTTTAATCAAACTCCTAACATCTATGTTTGAACTTATTAATAGGAATACATAGATTTGTCATTTTCGGTCTTTTTATAATATTATTATTCCCGGCACTTATATTTGTTGTCATTATCAGCTTTTTTTTTATTTGCCATTATCGGCTTTTTTTTATATTGCCATTTTCGGCTTTTATTATTTTTATAGCATGCATTTTTTTCCTTTATTGGCATGTCAAACTATTCTCTATTCTTGTTCAAGGTTAGGTGTGTTCAAGCTTCGACTTAATTATTACCAACTTCGGATTATTAACATTATATGTACACTTATGAATATGGGATGTCTATGTGTACAATTAAATATCAAATAACTAAAATTATTACATGCAAAATATGCCATATAAAAAAAAATACCTCAAAACAAACTTTCTCATGCATGGCAGATTCAGAACCTAGGGTTATGACCCAATTTCGGCCTATTTCCACTTATAATCTGACTTTGTAACATTCTAGGATTTTATGATTTATTGTCTTAGCTTTAAAATTCAATAAAAATCACCTCATTCCAAGTTTTCTACTAAAAGTTATAGTTAAAATACCGGATAGTATTCTAACACTTTTTACCCATCATTTTCATGGTACTCTTATGTCCGAACTTTTGTGACCGAATTTTGACTTAGATACAAGCTGAGTTTCAATTCATAATTTTCATAACATTTTTAGCTCTTAGCTATCATTTACAATTTATTTTAGACAATCCAACCTATACGGACTAAGTTATAGTCAATTTAGTCAGGACTGTTCCAATGCAAGTGTAACAGGGCACTTGTAGGGTTCATTGCAATTCAAGTATTTCGATAACTTAATTAATTCATATCATATCCAAAATTTCTAGATCACATCACCATGCATAATACTCAATATTTCATATTAATTTACTACAAAATTGTATTAGAAACTAATTTTCATACATGTATTTTTCAAGTCACATGCAGGCATACATTTTATACAAACTTCACATTTTATAGCATGCACAATTTTTATCCAAGAAGCACTTACCAAAATCAGCCTTTAGTCCTCCTTTTTACCTTCCATTCCTCCTCTTGTTAAGTGGCCTTTCCTTTGCCTTTGTCCACCTCTTGGTGGCTACTTGCTTGGCCTTAACAAAAAAAAAAAAACAATGTCACTAAATGATACATTCATTCAAAGTTTATACATGAACATTAAATAATGATCCTAATGCTCCTCTACCCTTTTCCATAACTTTATTTCTTCCTCTCTTTGCCTTATTTAAGTTCGTATTAACCTAATGTCATTCCCTTCATTTAGAACAACCAAAACAGCCATATCCATTCCAAGTCCTTTTCCATAATATTCAACATCAACTAGTCATATACCCAACATCAGTACTTCTAATCATTCTCCATCACATATCTCTTTCATAAGGAAACCCCTTCCTCACTATTTTAGGTTATGTTTCATTAGATTTCAAGTCACAAAACTAACTTACATGGTCATCTAAACTAAATTCCAACACAATCTAACTCAATCATACACTTCTTCCTCATCTAACACAATATCAACACAGGTTCACAACTTTAAGCAAAATCCTAATCTAACACTTCCAACCATATCAATCATCTATAAGGAGTTCAAATACATGTAATAAGGTTGGATTTGAGAAAAAGAAACTCACCTTAATGATTTGAAATGGTGGCCAAATTCTCCCTCTCTTCTCTTCCTTTTTCTTCTTCTTTCCTTCCTTCTTTCTTGCTCACTTATGGTGAAATCTTCTTGATTATTGGTTTTTCTCTTTTTAAACTCTTTTTTTCCCACTTATTTAGAAGCTTAAATGACACAAAAATGGAGGGTTAGGGGAGGGTATGGTCGGCCATAGAGAGGAGAGGATGATGATGATGGTGGTGGTGGGTTTGGTTGGATAAGTGAAGAATATGCCACAAATTTTAACTTTTATATTTAGGTTTATGCATATAGGTCCCACTAATTAGATTAATGTTTATTCCTATTGGTTCATTAGCTTAATTAATCATAATTATATTTTAATTATGGGAAATTTCTAATTCCACCACATAATTTTTTAATTCTCACATATTTTATGCAAACAATTCCAATAATATAGATTTTATCCATAAGAATTTTTTTTTTTCCAGTTCTTCCACCAAACTTTTTAATTCTCATATACTAATATCCATACTTATATTTCCTTATTATTTATGATTTTCTATGTGTCCAACTTTAGACTTCGATCAAACTAAAGACATTTTCTTGTTCCGCAGTTTTTTGACTTTTTTGGCTAAAATTGCTATAGGTTCTTCCTCATATGTAATACTTTGTTATACCTCTATAGATTCCATAGGTATCATATGTGTCGGATCTAATATGTATCTTCTCAATATTGATACGTGAAATACATTATAGATCTTATCCAAGTCTGGAGGTTAGGCCAACCTGTAAGCCACTAGACCCACATGTTCAAGTATTTCATATGGTCCGATAAATCTAGGACTTAACTTATCTTTCTTGCCAAACCGAATCATTTTTTTCCAAGGTTAGGATTTCAAAAATACTTTGTCATCGACAGCATATTCTATGTCTTTTCTTTTCAAATCAACATAAGATTTCTGTTGGTTTGTCTCAGCTTTCAATCGATCTTTAATTAATCTCACATTTCCTCAATCTACCACACCAATTCAAGACCTACTAATTTCCTCTCTCCAAGTTTTGTCCAACATAATGGCTTCCTGCATCTCCTTCCATACAGAGCTTTATATGGGGCCATACCAAGACTAGTTTGATAGCTATTGTTGTATGCAATTCTATTAATGACAAATGTTTATCCCAACTACCTTCAAAATCAATTACACAACTTCTGAGCATGTCTTCTATCACTTGAATAACTCGTTTTGACTGTCCATCTATTTGTGGATGAAAAGTTATGCTAAAGGTGAGTCCAGTTCCCAAAGCTTGTTGCAAACTTTTCCAAAACTATAATGTGAACCGTGGATCTCAATCAGAAATAATGGATACCAGCGCTCCATGCAATCGAACTATCTTATTGACATATATTTCTGCTAGTCGACTCAATGGATAGTCCATCCATACTGGTAGGAAGTGACCCAACTTGGTAAACCTATCAATAATTACCCATATTGCATCATGTTTCCTTTGTGTCAAGGGTGTAACATCCTCGACTTTTCCACATGCATTATGACACGCATTACATTTGGACATATTCATTTTATATATGTCATTCATATGAAACACATGCATACGTAGGGATTTTAGCTAGACGTATTCTTGAGATAGACTTGACACGGG
>CATIWF010103127.1:0-40530 GCA_949630135.1 Balakata baccata | reverse complement strand
AAGAAATTATAAAGGTATAAATTCTGAATTTTCTTTGATTAAATTAGTTTTAATTGGCACATGAAAATTCTTTGATTCGGGTTTTGAAAATTTTTATTTTCCGCTGCGTTATATGTATGTGATACATGATCAAAACCCTTCAGGCAACACTTACATAATTGACTTACACAAGTTATCTAATGTTTCCTCTAGCTATCTCATGTCTATTAGTGAAGAATCTTGGCTATGGCATAGAAGACTTAGACACGCAAGCATGGATTTAATTCAAAGTCTTAGCAAAGATGAACTAGTGGATGGATTACCAAAAGTCAAATATTTGAAGGACAAAACTTGTGAGCCATGTCAAAGAGGCAAGTAACACATATCATCCTTCAAAATCAAAAATTGTGTAAGCAAATCAAGACCTCTTCAACTATTGCATTTACATTTATTTGGACTTAGTAAAGTTGCAAGCTTGGGTGGAAAACACTATGCATTTTTATTGTTGATGATTATTCTAGATTCACTTGGGTAATTTTCTTAGCTCATAAAAGTGACACTTTTGAAAACTTCAAATACTTTTTCAAAAGAGTTCAAAATGAGAAGGGATATTGCATCTCTAAAATTAGAAGTGATCATGGCAAGGAATTTGAAAATGAAATTTTTGAAAATTATTGTTTGGAAAATGGTATATCTTATGATTTTTCAACACTAAGAACTCCTCAACAAAATGGAGTAGTTGAGAGGAAAAATAGAATATTGGTAGAAATAGCTAGAACAATGCTTAATGAATATGGCCTACCAACTTATTTTTGGGTGGAAGCCACTAATATGGCATGCTATATTGTAAACCATGTTTTTAAAAGACCAATTTTGAATAAAAACTCTTATGAGCTTTGGAATGGAAGAAAACCCAAGATTTCATATCTTAGAGTATTTGGTTGCAAATGCTTCATATTAAATACTAAGGACAATCTTGGAAAATTTGCCTCAAAGTCGGATGAAGGCATATTTCTTGGTTATTCTACCTCTAGCAGAGCCTATAGAGTATTTAATAAGAGAACTTTAGTTGTTGAAGAGTCTATGCATGATAATTTTGATGAGTCCTATATACTTGATCTTGGGAAAGGTATTTCTCTGAATGATGTTGTAGGCTTTATGGAAAAACTCAACCTTGATCAAGGAGAACAAGAAATACCCCTTAATAAGCATGACCTTGATGAGGAGTAACTACAAGTAGAGGAACAATCCTAAGCTCAAGAGCAAGAGAAAAATGAGCTACCAAGGGAATAGAGATATGCAAGAAACCACCCAAAGGAACAAATCATTGGTGATCCCTCAAAAGGTGTAAGTACTTGTTCAAAAATTCTTGATTCTAATCTTACTTGTGTATCTCAAATTGAGCCAAAGTCAATTAGTGAGGCTTTGGATGATGAAAGTTGGGTGATTGCTATGCAAGAGGAACTCAATCAATTTGAGAGAAATGAAGTTTGGGCCTTAGTTCCAAGACCTAGTGACTACCAAATCATTGGTAGCAAGTAGGTCTATAGGAAGAAATTGGATGAGGTTGGTAACATCGTAAGAAACAAAGCTAGATTGGTTGCCAAAGGATACAACCAAGAGGAAGGCATTGATTATGATGAAACATTTGCTCTTGTGGCAAGATTAGAAGCCATACGCATTTTGTTAGCATATGCATGCCACATGAACTTTAAGCTTTTTCATATGGATGTAAAAAGTGCATTTTTAAATGGTTTTATATCAGAAGAAGTATATGTTGAACAACCTCCCGGTTCTGAAAATCATGCTTTTCCAAATCATGTCTATAAATTAACTAAGGCTTTATACGGATTAAAGCAAGCCCCTAGAGCATGCTATGAAAGACTAAGTGTTTTTCTATTAAAAAATGGTTTTTCAAAAGGACATATTCATACAACTCTTTTTATCAAAAAACATAAGCATGACACTCTCATTTTTCAAATTTATGTTGATGATATTAGCTTTGGATCTACTAATGAGAGTCTTTGCCAAGAATTTGCTAAGTGTATGACTAGGGAATTTGAAATGAGCATGATGGGAGAGCTAAAAATTTTCCTTGGACTCCAAATCAAGCAAGGCAAAGATGGCATCTTCATCAATCAATCCAAGTACACAAAGGAATTGATCAAAATTTGGGATGGATGAATGTAAGAATGCCAAGACTCCAATGAGTACATCAACAAAATTAGACAAAGATGATAAGGGTAAAGATATTGATGAAACGTTTCATAGAGGTATGATCGGCTCACTTCTTTATTTAACTGTCTCTAGACCCGACATTATGTATAGTGTATGCTTATGTGCAAGATTTCAATGATGTCCTAAAGAATCACACTTGAATGTAGTAAAAAGGATTTTAAAATATCTTCATGGCAATATGCATTTAGGACTATAGTATCCTAGAAATTCTTCATTTCATATAGTCGGTTTCTCAGATGTCGACTACGCCGGCAATCTGTTGGATAGAAAAAGCACGTCCGGGACAAGTCACTTTATTAGAGAGTGTTTGGTTTCTTAGCATAGTAAGAAACAAGTTTCGGTAGCCTTGTCCACTACCGAAGTTAAATATGTGGCTGCTGGTTGTTGTTGCACTTAAGTCCTTTGGATGAAACAACAACTAAAGGATTATGGTCATGACTTTGACCACATTCCAATTAAGTATGATAACACAAGTGCCATCAACCTCTCTAAAAATCCAATTCAACACTCTAGAAGCAAGCACATTGACATTAGACATCATTTCTTAAGGGATCATGTTCAAAACGGTGATGTAGTGTTAGATTTTATTGACAATGAAAACCAACTCTCAGATATATTTACCAAGCCCCTAAATGATGAAAGGTTTTGCTTTATAAAAAGAGAGCTTGGTATGCTTGATGGAAGCACCTTGATTTAAGAAAACTTTAATTCTTGTTTTTGCATACTATTTGTTGTCCACATATGTTCTTTACTTGATTAATGTGAATTCTGAACTTTAGGGATAGTAAATTTCCTTTTTCTCCTAAGAATTCATGGAGAACCCATAAATCCCGCTTGGGACATTTTGCCTCCCGCTCGCGTCTTCTGGTCATCAATTTGACCATTGCAATTTCTTCTCTCCTGCTCGGGAAGCCCCACTTCCCGGTCGGGACATTTAAATTTTTTTACCGTTACACCTTTTCTAATATACATGCTCGGGAAGCCTTCTGTCCCCCTCGGGATTCGATCAAAATTTAATTTTTTTCCGACTATTAGAGGGTTCCCGGTCGGGAACCCCTATGTCCCGATCGGAACTCACTCGATGGCAGCCTTTTTGTAACTGCCACCAATCAAATTTTTCTGCCATTCGTTTCCCTTAAACGGTAACATACCCCTTCAACCCCTATAAATACTTCACTATTCCCCTTCTTCTCCTCACAATTACATCAATACTCTTCCTCTCTTCTAACCTTTCTACAAAATTTCCATATTCTCTCCAAACTCACACTCTCTCAATGGCACCAAAGGTCGGCACCTCCAAATCAAGAGCTTCCAAAGGCAAAGGGGTGGCCTCTTCCACCCAAATGTCCTCCTTTCAAGACATCTTCAATGCCTTCTCCAAGGAGGAGAAGAAAAGATATGCCAATATACACTCTAAGAAGTTCATCTCAAATAGAACTCTCAATGTTGAAGATCTTGACAAGTTGGGTGTCAAAGATGAAATTTTGGGCACTCTTGACAAGATAGGGTGGACTACATTTGTCATGCCCTTTGAAGATGGTCATGATGAACTCACCATTGAGTTCCTTTCCACTCTCCAAGTCATCAAGGAGGTCAAACACCCTCTTGGATATTATGGGCTCCAATTTCGTCTCTTTGGCCAACCACAAGAAATGACAAAACATCAACTTGCTGATGCCTTTGGGTTCACAAAGGAGGGCCTCATCAACACACAAGCCATGAATCTCTCTCTTCTTGATGTATGGAATGAGATTTCTCTTGAAACTAGACTTGACAAGAGATCAAATGCCAAGCACATCAAGACCCTCTCTCACTTCATCCTCCATAGAATCATCACCTTCACCATCAATGCGAGGAGTGAAACCAATGAGAAAGTCACCCATGAAGACCTTTTTTACATCTATGCCATGGTTCACAATCGGCATACGGACATGGCTCATCTTCTTATAGATAAATTTCAGTCCATGCCTAAATTACCTTTCTTGCAAGGCATCTCAAACTAATGACAACAGAAAATTGTGCACTTCTCACTTCCTCTCACTCTCAATATGAAAGCTTCTTAGATATCCAATATCTCTTGAATTGTAAGGCAATTGGATGACCTTCCAAAGATATTGACTCCTTCTTCTATACATTTGAGGAACATGATGCCCAAAAGGCTATTCAAGAAACCACAAGGAAAAGGGCAAGACTTTCAATAGGAGGAGAAGACCCAAGTGCACAAGAGATGCTACCTCCACCTCCAACACCACCTCCTCAACCTCAACAACTCACTTTACAAAGTCTTCATGACTTTCAAATGCAATCCTTCGCCACTTTGAAGGATATGATGCAACATTTCTACCTTAACATTCAAAGCATGCAAGGGCAACTCAATTTGAATGTATGCACCCATAGCTTTGAACAAGCCCCACCATTTAAGGGGGAGCAAGGTGACGAGGAAGAAGTAGATGTTGGAGATGAAGAGAAGGGTAATGATGAAGAAAGAGATTATTAGTTTAGAATTTGTCTCTTACTTTTTCTTTTTGTCTATCCATGATTATGTACTTTCTTTAATTCATTAATAAAATTGTCTCTGTCTTCTTTATATCCTTTAAATATCTCATTCTTTTTTATATTGACAAAGGGGGAGAAGCAATAGCTAAGCAAAAATTTAAAATTTAAACTTTCCCAATTAGGTATTAAGGTTGATTTTTTTTTTCTTTTGCTAATTAATATGTTTTACATCTTCAAATGATATGAAACTTTGAATATATATTACTCAATGTGTTAATTTGATTATAGAACTATCAATTTAATATTTTTGCCTAGTTTGATTGTCAAAATCAAAAAGGGGGAGATTGTTAATCGTAGGGTGATTGCTCTCTATTTTGATCTTGACAATCAAATTAATTGTTACTAACATTTTTGTTAAGTGTTGTTTTGATAGTGTTCAAAGTTTCAACACATTTGGTTAAAGTTTCCTCATTGAACAACTTAAGAATTTTCTAGAGATGTGTAACTCCCAACCGGGATACGCATCTCCCGATCAGGACAAAAGTACAGATCGGGAAGTGACATGTCCAGACCGAGAAAATGTTATCTCTAAATGTTTCAAAGTTCCAGTAGCAAAAGTAGACCGGGACAGGGAATGTCCCGACCTGGACCTGCATTTTCTAGACTAGGACAAAAATGTCCCGACCGGGACTGTAGTATGGACTAAGCAAAACAAGTGTCCAGATTGAGAAACTCTATAGGATGATGATCCAAAAGTTTCAGTAGCAAAAGCAGATCGGGACATGGTATGTCCTAACCAGGACACTCATTTTTCCCATCGGGAATTGTTGTAGTCCAAGCGGGACATTCAAAAAGATGTGACCGTTGAAGATGAGACACCACCAAAATGTGCCATATCATCAGAAAGTCAAAAACACTCTTAGTCAAACTAACTTCGATCCCGATCGGGAATGGTAGTCTTGATCGTGACTCATTCAAAGCCAAGAAGACCCAAGTTCCTAGTAGTGGCATCATCGGGCAAGTCCCGACCGGGACACACGAAGTCCCGACCGGGACAATTGAATAAAAACTAGCTACTGGGGTTTTTAGTCAACCAGAAGCTGCCACGTGTTAAAATTGGGTATTTCCTAACCGGGACATCGTGGTTCCCAACCGGGGCACTTCTCTCTGCAGACTGCATTTAATGCACTTTTAAGAGAATGTTAGAAAGAGTTATGGCACCACTTTGTGATGGCTAATTGGTAGGTAATCAATATAAATACCTTACCAAAAGGCCATTTAATAAGAGAACCAACAACTCAACAAGTGCCAAAACTATTGCAATTTATTTTCTCAATCCTTTCATTAATTGTTTTTGTATAAGGGTTCAAGTATTAATCTTAAAACACTTAGGTTGTCTTGTAATTGGGTAGTGTGAGCCAAATTACAAGGAATTGGTTGTTGTGTGAGTCACAAAATACAAGGAAAATTTGGGTTGAGTGTTAGTCTTGATAAAACACCTAGTTGGGAGTGAGCTTATTAAAACTCCAAAGATTGTAATCTAAGTGATTAGATTAGTGAATACCCAATCTAAGTTGGGAAGAGGAGTAGGGTTAGTTAACACCCGAACTTCTATAAAATTCATGTCTCAATCTTCTCTTTTTCTTGTATTATCTCATAAGTGCAAATTTTTTTTTAATTTCCCACCAATTCATCCCCCCTGCCCCTCCCTCCGGTGATTGTTTAGGCAACATAGTCAAAGAACAAGATCAGTACCCAAGATAACTTTAAGCGCCTCAAATCTAAGGATACTTGTACCATTTCTATGATGAGACTATCACTGACATTTGAATAAATAATCCATATGACTGTCTCATAACAGGTCATTCAATGTACTTGGCTACTCTTAGCAAGCATCCACATGTTAGCTCTAAACATCTCATATCTATAGTTTATGAGATCAACTACTTGATCCAATCAAGGAGTATAAAATGTGCTAGCTTATCTAGATTAATAATGTCCCAACTTGTTAGTCCTATGGCTTGGAATCATTTAGATATGAACACAACTGCATATGATAGGAATCTCACAATCATGATGACATCATGATTTCCTTCATATTGTGTTTCATATCAAGGACTTTCAATAATCTGTTTAAGACCTACATTAATTTATATGCAAATGGATACCAATATAATGAAAAAATGTCACTACTAATGTGTATTTTAAGTGCCTAAGGTGATTGCCTTTAGGGCACATCTCTAACATATCTCATGTATACCTACATGCTTACATAGAAGAGCCTACATTAGAGTCATATAGGACAAATACGACACCTTATGATACAACCCTTCCCCACCTAGGTCCACAACTAACTAAACCTAAGCTTTGATACCAAAAAATGTAATACTCCATCATATAATCAGGGAATAAACCCCAACTATATAGGGAAGTATCACGATGCATGAGAATGAAAAACCTACTCTTTTAAAAACAACTTTGCATCACAGCCACAATGACTTAACAAAGATATAAAAGAGTTTTAAAGATGCATATAAATATATCAAGCTCAAAATAATAAGAGTTAGGGTTCACACTTGCCCAAAAGGTTTACAAAAATCCATCAAGAATTTTACATGTCCAAAAAGCATGTACAAACTTCTTCCAAACCCAAAAGAAAAATAACAAATATATATATATATATATATATATATATATATATATATATATATAGTTAAGTATGTATTCGTGGGCATATGATTTCACTTCATGCAATAAGGGATATCTTCATCTTAAGAATAAGCATCTCTGTCACATGTATAACATATCACATTATATCATCAAGAGTTATTTCATTCCATAATTTACCTCATGACTTACCATATTTGCAAATGCCATGTTTAGTGCCCTTAATACTTAAACCGAACTAAAATAGATATGGGATATTATAGCTACAAGACTTTCAGGAACTCCACCTGATAAAGATGCATTTCAAGTTTCCAAGGATGCCACTCTAGGCATAAGCCCTTGATGCATGGGTCTCATTCCCATAATGGCCAACTTCAGGCCGAAGTTTGGTACCAAGACTCCCTTAATGACATGCCATCTATCCTAGCTTTAGTCTTAGTTAGAGTGAAATGGGCATACATCCTCATCACAACTTCCATTTATTTCATCATAACAATCTTGTTATTTAAAACACAAATTCAACAAAAGAATTCATGTCACAAGCCTCAATTCTTCCCAAGAAAACTCTATTAATTAATTTATATCATGGCATAACCCAAGAAAAGCATTAAGAATAACTCACAAAAGGCATACAACCTTGCTGTCATGACCAGATTCATGGCTAGCCTGTCCGTGAACCTGGTGGTGAAAGGGGTTGTATCTCTTTTCTAAGTGTGATGCCCAGGTTCACCACTAGCATGTGGTGAATCTAGAAAATTACCATCATATGCAAAACTATGGTTCACCCTAGTGGAACCTCTCTATAACACTCACAAATAACCATTTTCAAGCCACAATTCATGAATTCAACATTAAATTTTTACATAACACAAACAATCACCAAACATTCCATACCCCCATTCAAACCAATACATTTTATCAAAATGTTTACCTTATGAAATCCTCAATTTCAACCATCAATATACCAATACTATATGTATATCTCAGGGCATTCAGGCATATCAACACACCATAATTCAACTTAAGTATCTCAACTCTCAAACATTACAAGCATGCCAAAAAATCATGCATTAGCATTTAAAGCATAACAACTATATGCATTTATTAAAATCAATAACCAATTAGTTAAACCAAGATGTGGTTATGTACAAACCTCAAGGGAGATAACCCAAAATCAAGTTTTAGAGGTTATCTATCCTTTTCATTGGCCTTTTCTACCTTTAAAGTTCACCTCCTAAAGGCAAACACAGATACACATCAACATCCATAAACTCGTAAAACTTGGAAAAAAAACCACAAAACCAACCTATAACTTCTTAAGCTAGGTCTTTAATCACATAAACTCTACCAAAAATGTAGTGTCTCACTAAATCTACCCTCAAGAAGGATTTTCCCTTAAGAAAATCTAAGTTTCCCTTTCAACCATACCCATATACAAATGGGTCACTACCCCTTTCAGGTAATCAACACAAAACCAGCAAGAGATATGATTAAAAGATGAAGAGGTGAGATTTCTTTCTTTTGAAGACTGAATTCAAAGTTTGGGAAGGGGTGGGAAACCGAGCTTTCAACAAACCCCAACTTTCTCTCTCTACTTCTTCTTCCTTCTTGGAAAATCTCACCAAAATCCTTGATAATCCTTTCTTAAGATGATGATTTTTTGCGATTTGGGGCTTGGAAACTACAAGAGAGGGTAGGAGATAAGGATTTAGAGGTTAGAAGTGTTGGCTAGGGTTGGAGTGTGTTTTGGGCATTTTTAAAATGAAGAAATCGGTTCTTCCAACTTAAATACCAGACCTTTTGTAGTCAGGTTCACCACCAGGACATTCTGCATGGTCGTGACACCTTAGCGATGTCCAAAGAGTCTCAACCCCGATTGTCATGGTCATGACACACTCAAAAGTCACTTTCTCTTCACTCTTTCAACCCTTAACCAAACCCAAGACCATGCTTAACCTCAGACCCTTCTAAAACCCCCAAAAGACACTGATATACTGCTGGAAAACCTCTCGAAAGACACTTTTTATGAACTTATATAACACATATTCCTGAAAAGACTAAGCCCTAACTAGTGGGCATTGCATATATATCTCCTTCTATCAGAAGTGGTAAATCCTCTGTTAGCTACTCAACTACCTTCTAATACCTCATGCTATACCTAATCACCACCTTATGAGTGACATCTATGAGGTAACTTTGAAATGGAGTCAAAGTATAGGATTTAATATCTAAGATAACTTTTGAGTACCTCAAGTTTAAGAATACTTGCATCATTACTATGATGGGACTATCACTGACATTGAATAGAGAATTCATATGATTATCTCATGGTTAGTATAAGAATACTCGTCTTATATCGGTTTAAATAAAAACTTTCTTCATATTAACATACATACATACATACATACATACTTTTCTTTTTCTTTTTTTTTTCTCTTTCCTTACCAATATATTTGGTTCATGGCTATAAGCCTCACACATGTCCATATATGTACATCATATTATCAAAAGATGCATTGTATACTTCTTATTTACAAACCATTTCTATAACCCTAAATGCATGTTCATATACAATACAAAAGACGATGTCATAGACCCACAAACTGGGTCACAAAGTCTTGCTCTGAAATGGGCTTTATCTTCTCTTCTATCAACTTCTAACTCTAATGTCTATAAGCTCCTGAACCTACGTGAGAAAAACTAAGCTATCTCTGGCTTAGTGGTATATATAAATATTGGAAGTTTCCCATGCAATCATACAAACATTGTATATGAATATATATCATAGCATATAAACATAGAAACCAATGCATACATGACATGGAGAAATGTCATATTAACTCATGCAATGCTCAGTGTATATCACATTACATATCATGTTCTTTATCAGATTGTTCATTCTTTACATATTTTCATGTCTCATCTCTCACTTTAATATATAACTTTATTAAATACTCCACCATACTTCGTTTTGCTTTTCAATAAATAGCCTAAACCTCATTCTCGGACTGGTTGGATACGGGGTGTGAAGTAGGAGCACTCGTTCGAGCTAGTCACCCTACTCACCATAGTCTCAAGTCAAGAAGCCTTACTAAGCTTAAAATATCTTGACTGAGTATAAACCTATGAGTACCAAGAGTAGAGATGCTTACCAAGCTCCATTCTCCCTGTCCTCACTCATAGGCTTATTGATATATATCGCTTATCCCCTTAATGGTGCACCATCTACCCTAAAGTAATCCTCAGGTAGAGAAATGAGCATTTATATCATCATATCTTCTCCTTTTGTCCCAATCTTATGTGTTTCCATCAATATTTATATCATATAATCATAATCACATAACATATTTAGATCCACAAACATGTTTTCATATAGTATAACATCATAATTCAACATTTAAGCATGTTTAACATGTTTTGGACCTACGAAAACATCATTTAAACAAAGTTTATGCTTGCTATGAATAGTGTCTTCATGGCTATGACCATTTTGGCTGGTTGTAAAGCCTAGTTGTGAAGGCTACTGGACCTATGTTCATGGTCATGACAATTTTCAGCTTGGTTATGACGCTGGTTGTGAAATGGCCTAACTTGTTCTTATAGTCAAATTTTGCCAAATTTCCACTTTTGAACACTTCCTAAACATATGTAACAATCATTCATGGGCATTTAACACAATTAGACTCAAGTTCATACAACTCAAATCATTACTTTTTAGGTTCACAACCAAGCTTAACAACATTAACTATGCACACAATTCACATTTTAAAGCACATATGCCATTTTTTTTTTTTGCTCATTTAACATTTTATACATATTTATTTACTTAAATTAACTTTTTTAACTTTTGAACATGCCACTTCATGCTTTCATAATTTATAATATTACACTACTTTTCAAACAAGCGTGCTCAATCACCATTTAAGCACATAATTCATCATTTACAAGCATACATCACGTTTAAGGGGCAAATAACAATGCAAATATGTATAAACCTTTATTAGGAGCTTGACTAACAATCAAACTAACGAGCTAACTACTCTCCTTATTGTCGTCATCCCTCTTCTCCTTGTTTCCCTATCACAAACATACCCATATATCAAATTTTACCTTTATGGAAACATAGCAAAAGTATAAAACTAACCCATGCTACCCAAATTATGGCTATTATGCATGTTTTTAACTCAATCTCATGGTATCTTACTTCCCATAACTTTAAATAACATAAATATATACAAAGCCCTAACAACCTTCATCTCCATAACTCCTCCTCCATGGCTCTTCACCTAAACCTCACAATCTCTTCATATAACTTCATAATCATGGCAAAGAGATGGAATTCTTATGTTTCTTACCTCTTTATGATAGAAAACACTCTTGATCATGCAAAGAAACAGAGTTCTCCCTTGCACTTTCTCTCTCCACCAACTTTTTTTCTTTATTGGCAATTCCTTCAAATCTCACTTTGATTTTGCTTTCTCTCTTGGTTTTGGTGTTTGATCACTCAAAAATCCATGAAGAATCGCTCTTAGGATTCTTGGGTGTGTATGATATGCTCTTGGGGTTTAAGAGTTGAAAAGGTGGTGAAAAATGGAGATAAGATCATACAAAAAGCTTAAATACCAAACCTTCACGACCAGGAATAAAAACCTTCATGGTCATGAATGTATTGTAGCAATTGCCTTAAAAAGTCAATGTTTATCCTTTGACCACGACCTTCACGGCTATGAACACTTTGTTCATAGTCATAAAGCCTGATTTTTCACATTTTCTTCATTTCTTTCATCTCTTTCTTCAAACCAAAGCCAAAATTGGCCAATATACCCCACATATACCTCATGTATACCCTCAGATACTTCCAAAACACCTCTCAAATAATCACTCTAGTCACATATACATGCATAACAACTAACCCCTAGTTAATAGGCGTTACATTTAGGTTATCTGATGTACTTGACTGCTCTAGTAAGCATCAACATATTAACTCTAAGTATCTCACGTCTACAACTTAAGAGATCAACTGCTTGACCTAGTTGCGATGCATAACATGTGCTAGTTTATCCAGATTAACAATGTCCTATCATGTTAATTGTACAATTAGGAATCATTAAGATATAAACACAATTACACATGATATGAATCTCACCATCATGATCTCAACATAATTTCTTGACTTCATTAAGCGGTTTAAGATCTATATCAATTCATATCAAATGAACACCAATTAATGAAAAATTCCTTTTATTAATAAATCAATGTGTACATAAAATGTTAAAGGTGATTGCCTTTGGAGTACCTTTCTAACAATTTGTCAGTTGCACTAAAGCTAATTGCCTTTATTCATTATACCATAGGTGAGTACATGATTATCATCATTTTTATGGAGTAGTAGCTTAGTGAGTGGATTAGATATATTCTTATCAGTGGGAACTCTTTCTATATTTATCTCATTGCTACTAATGGTCTCCCTAATCAGATGGTATCACAACACAATTGTATCGGATCAGCAATGCTAGGAACCAATCCTAACTTCTCTATTTTATATTATCTCAAACAGTGACCACCAAACATTAGGACGCTAATAATGAAATTTATTTTATTAATTTTATATTTTTTAAAATTCTTTTTTTATTTATTATATTAATATAATTATTAATATTTATTATTATTAATGTTTTTTCTACATATTTAAATAATCCTAATATATAATTAATTATTTAATTATATAATCATAATTATATAATTACTTAAATCATAATATGTAATTAATTAAATGATTTAATTATTTAATTATCATAATATATAATTAATTAAATTATTTAATTTTCTATATATATATTAATATACAAATTAAATTTTTGTAAATATTAATATATTTCATTAATTATAAAATTTAATTAATGAGATGATTATGTATATTATATTTTAGAAATAAAGAAATTATTTATGTGGTATACTTCATTTTAATTACTTAATTATTATCTAATTAATAAACTAATTAATTCTTATCTATTATAAAATTATATATAATTTAAATAATTTAATAATAATTACATTTAATTTCAATTATATTATTTATTTAGTATTAAATTAATAATAATATATTTCTAAATTTATTATAATAGTTATTTATTAAATTATATATAATTATATTTAAGATTTATTTAGGAGATTTTTAAGCAAAATGCTAAATATTAACTTATTTTTTCAAAATTACGTGTAATTTTATTGTTTTTTATTTTGACCAAGCTTCTTTTCATTTTTACTTAGTATTTGGCAAAGTAGATCTATTACAAGATTTACTTTTATTAAATTAATGGTCATTCACTTTGAAAATACTTTTTATTTTTGAATAATTGGATCTTTTGCATAGAGATATACCGAAGTATCCTCAAGATATACTCAAGGTATTCTCCGAGAATTTTGATTCAATTATATTCTTCTTTCTCTTCTTTTTTAATGATAATTTTATCTTGCTCTATTTATCTTGTTTTGCATTGGTCATTTGAAATAACAAATGCTGAAGATATACTAAATATATACCTAAGATATAATACATAGGCACATTTTATGTGATTTTTCAGAAATGAACCAACATACGCCCAGTGTATACTGAAAGATGCCAAAGATATAGCATCTTGACATATTTTGGGATGATTTTCAAAAATAATTATTTGTTTACTTATATTATTATTATTATTATTATTATTATTATTATTATTATTATTATTATTATTATTATTATTATTATTATTACTATTTTTCTATTATTATATTTTTACTTTATAGAATTTCCTAAGGCATATCGAAGTGCCCTTACAGGGAATTCTCAAGGAATTCTTGAGCTATACCCAAAGTATTCCTGGTATTCTCATAAAATTCCCTAAGATACATGAAGTATACACAAGGTATACCCAAGGTTTTCCTAGTGAATTCTCAAGGAATTTCCAAGGTATACCCAAAGTATTCCCAAGATTTACCCAAGGTATTCCAGTACGATTTCCAAAATATCCCCAAGGTTTACCCGAAGTATTCCAGTACGATTTCAAAGGTATGCTGAAGTATCCACAAAATATACCCAAAGTATTCTTAAAAAATTCTCAAGGTATACCCAAAGTATCCCCAAGAAATATTTGAGATATTCTCATGGAATTTCCAAAGGTATACTTAAGGTATTCCTAAGGTGCACCCAATATATTCCAAAGGTATTCATAAAGAATTCCTAAGTTACACCCAATCTATTCCCAAAGTATACACAATGTATTCAAAAAGGTAAACCAAAATGTTTGTTTGAAATTTTGTGATGTTTTGAATTTTAATTGAATTTTATTATTCTTCTTTTTCATCTTCTTTAATGATTTAAATGTTATTATTCTTTTGTTATTTTTTTAGTAAAATTTGAACCAACATATCCCTAAAGTATACCAAAGATATGCCGAATATATACCGCCTAAGTATATTTTGGGGTGATTTTGAAATTTAAGTATTGTTGTAATTTTAAAATTTTATTTTCAGTAAAATTGCAAAAACCTTTGAGCACCTATAAAAATGTAATTATGTATCTATTTTTTGGTATTTCTATCAAATTCTCTATTATATATGATATTGCATTTAGATATGTACCCTACTAATGCATCCAATATATAATACAATGAGTGCATGCACACACACACAACATATATATATATATATATATATATATATATACTTATTTTTGCTATTATAATTTATATATTTAATTAATATATCTACACATTAATTAACTAATTTAATTAACACATTTGATATATAATACAATGAGCCTATATATTATATATAATAATTTTTATTGTTATAATTTTTCGAATTAACTATATACAATATATCTATATTAATTAATTTCTTAAATCATTTAAATAATATAAGTATATACTTAAAATTAGTCTAATTTTTATTTAATTTGATTAACATAGATATTATTAGGTCTATGATAACACATAATTAATTTTATAGCATTAAAATTTATTTAACTCCAATTTAATACATGTTAATTAATTAAACTCCAATTCATTAATTAATTAAATTGTAAATTTAATACTTATATATAAATATAAACATTTTTTTATTTCTATTAATTAATATATATTGCGGTAGCAATTTAGCTACCACACTGATTAGCTACCACAATATTTGTGGTAGCTATTTAGCAACACAATATTTGTGGTAGCTATTTAGTGACCACATTTGTCAATAGAGGATTCATTACTTCTATTAGAATTAGAGTATACCCGAGGCCATTTGTTAAGATCATTATTCGAAAAACTTTGGCCAAAGTAGAAATGTCTTGAATAAGGTCTTCAAAGACATATCTTTAAGAATAATGAGTCTTAGTGACAAGTACTAACATCACTTGAAGTAGATGTGAAGTAATCAGTCTAGTGGGAGATGACACTTAGACCATGCTTTGAATCGAGTGGGGTATAATGAGGATAAAAGGACGAATTGCACGGATATTGTCTATGGAAAAGTTTGTAGTCAGACCACTGACTTTCTGGTCATTTGAGGGTCATGATATGTTGTTAGATATCGCTCATGACATGCTCGAGATCAAGTGTTGATTAGAGTGGCTACCATAATCGGGAACCTAATAGATCACACACATCGAAGGTGCGCAAAGGAAGTAAAATGGGCTTTTGGATTGGATCCAAAACTGAGAAAGAAAGGCCTGTCCAGGTAGTATCCTAAGCGGGAAAAGGGTTTTCCTAGCGGTACTTAAGGCATTTTTGTTACGGGTGGGAAAGTCCATCTCGCGTTTGGAAAATAGTACTAGACTAAAATTGCACTATGTCCCAATCAGGACAAGGATGTCACGACCGAGAACTACCCGTTTTGGGCATATCTCGATCAGAAAATGTATTTCTCAACCGAGACTAACATCAGAAAAGGAAACCTAATATGAGTAGGACTTTTTGAATGAGGGTTTTGAATCTTTCAAGGACTATAAATAGTCCTTTTCTAACCTAAAATAGGAGCTGCCACACTAGAGAACAAAAAGGTTCATTCTCATACACTCTTATTCACCTTCTCTTACTAGCACAAGGAATTGTGAAGCACCCATAGCCTCAAAAGGTTTTCTTCTTCACATTCTTCGCATGGAAATCCGTTAGAGGTAATCTAAGTGAGGATTACTGTGGTTTGTGACAACCTAGTAAGGCAAACAAAAGAACGAAAGCTCTTATTGAAAGGTAATCTTCTTTAAACCCTCTATGAATAGTTAATTGTCTAAGACTACATAGGTTGTTCCATTGCTATTAAGATTAAAAATTTAAATCTCTGTTGTGCCATTGTATATGAGATACGCATGTAATCCCAACATGAGTAACATATTCGGATTTTCTCCATTGATCTGCGTCTACCTGACTATCTTTAACTTCATCAAGCTCAATCTTACTCCTACTATCTCCTTTCAGAAGAATCTCTTTCTCTAAGAAGACAACATGCTTTGAAATAAACACCTTATATTCTCTAGGGTGGTAAAATTGATATATAGTTGACTCTTTTAGATATCCCACAAAAAACATCTGTCATACTTAGCTTTTAGCTTGTTTGACATTGTTCGCTTCCCATACTTTTATGTGAGAAATAATAGGCTTCTTGTTATTCCACATCTTATATGGAGTAACATCAATTGACTTTGAAAGGACTCTATTTAGTATATAAACAACAGTCGCGAGTGCATGATCCCAAAAGGACTTAGAGAGTTTTGCAAAACTCATAATTGTCTCACTATGTCTAACATGGTTCGGTTTCTCCTTTCAGCCACACCATTGTGTTATGGCATGTAAGGTGGAGTCCATTGAAATAATTACCTTTTATCTTATAGATAACCTTGAAACTTTTAGCTTAAGTATTCTCCACTTCAATGTAATCTAAGTGTCTTAATACTTCTGCCAAGTTGTTTCTCTACATCATTTCTAAATTCTTTAAACTTTTCAAAGGCTTCAAATTTGTACCTCATCAAATACAGATACCTATATCATGAATAGTCATCAATAAAGGTAATGAAGTAAATAAAACCACCTTTAGCAACATTGAGCTTCATACATCTTTATGTATAAGGTCCAATGCTTTATTGGCACATTCACCCTTTCCACTAAAAGTTGGTTTTGTCATATTGCTTAATAAATAGGATTTACTTATGTCATATGATTAGTAATCAGATGACCCTAAGTCACCATTTTTGTGTAACTTAGCTATAAACGTCTCATTTATATGACCAATGCGAGAATGCCATAAGTAAGATGATTTTAGGTTATTTATCTTTTGTCTTTTACGTATTGATATTGAGCATAGAACTAGATATGTCAGGAATATATATTCCATTGCATAATGTACTAGTACCATAAAGAATGTCATTCAACATAATAAAGCAACCATTACTATTTATTGACAAATGACTAGTTTTCTGTTTAAACATCATATAAAAATAATATTGTTAGTCAATATTGGAACATAAAAATAATTATCTAATTATAATACAAGCTCACTAGGAAGTGTCAAAACATAAGTTTCTATAGCTAATGCAATAACTCTTGCTCTATTACCCACGTGCAAGTCTGACTCCCTTCTTAAACTATCTATTGCTCCTTAGGCCCTGCATATTAGTATATATGTATGAGCCACAACTGATATCCATTTCTCACATGTTATTATAAGAAATAGTATTAACCTCAATAACATAAATATAAGAAGTAGAATGTGCATTTGATGTCTTATCCTTCTCATTCTTTAAAGACTCCAGATAAATCTTGTAGTTCCTCTTCCAATGGCCTCAAGACTTTATGAGGCAATCTCTTTGTCCTTTTTCTTCACACCTTTGGGCCTTTGTGGACTCATTTTTCTTTTTCTTGTCCTTCTTCGTCTTAGAAGAACTAGAAGAGTCCACCAACATCACGACCTTTTACTCTTTTTTGATAGAAGACTCAATTGTCTTGAGCATATTGATCAATTCGGGAATTGATGTTGATATCTTGTTCATTTGATAATTTAGTAAAAAAATATGCATAATTCATGCAAACTTGGGAGATTTGAGTTTATACTGAATTCATGATCTATCACAAAACCCAAAGAAGCCAACCTCTTCATATACTCATTCTTCTTCAATGCATGTTGCATTGGAAATTTCCCCTCTACCATCTTTCAGTGGAACACAACTTGGATATCTCATATTGCTCAGTTTGAGCTTAGTCATCAAACAGCTTCCTAAGATGATAGACAATAGTGTTAGCATTTATGTTCTCATATTGCTTTAAAGCTCAAGAGACATGGAACCGAGTATGATGCAACCTACCAACTCACTATCATCCATATGCTTCTTGGATGTCAACTGTTTTATCAACAATTGCATCATTAATAGGATTGGAAGGAAGTAGCTTTTTTAAGACATAGGCAATTCGTTCAGATTTGAGAACAGTTCTCAAATTCCTCAGGCAGTCAAGGAAGTTAGGCCAATTCAACTTTGAGGATTGAACGTAGTTTCACCTTTGATGACATGATTCTAGCAACCTAAATGTAGAGAAAGATAATGTTAGAGAATGTACATGAATGCAAGATTATTTGATCTTTAATAAATGCGTATGATTACTCCCATTATTTTATTGCGAACCCATAGCCCTCACTATGAATCCAAAAGAACCTGTTAGAAGTTCTCCTAGTGGGTCAGTGTCCAACATCACTAAGAATGACCTTAGATTTGCCCAACAAGCCATCTTAGGTCAATTAGTAGGTATCTTATACCATTGCATCTTTTCGTGCAACTACTGAATCATTGGATTATGAACCCTTGATATGTGCACATCTTATGTACACTTACTCAATACTATCTCTAATTCACATTGACCTTGGGTTTACCCAACAAGCCAATTTAATCATGAAATCTTATTTTAATAGTTTGAACATATTCTTGTAAAGCGGCATTAGCTTTGCCTAACAACCATACTCTAAAAGAACTCTAGTTATTGCCATATTAATAGAAGACATTAGCCTTAATACGATTTATGAGGGATTTTATTATTTAAGTCTTATTATGTTGACATGCATAATATATTCATTCATCACATAATAGACATATGAGAACTTTAACTATATTTTCATGATTATGGACATATCTACATCAATCATTCGAGCCATGAAGGGATTCATTGGGTCAAACCTAGGTAGATGCATGAGATTACAACATAAATAGAAAACAATTTTCTATTTTATATTTTTTTGCTTTTAGTACCATCTTCTTTGCTTCTTACTCTTTTGCAGTTCAATTCTATCATAAACCTATGCAATTTAATTATATATTTCTTCTAAAGAAAATCTCAAGTTACATTTGAATAGAGTGAGATGAGAAGAGAAATACAACTAATGTTTAGAAAAGGTAGAGACTCATAGGCCCTATTTACCGAAAACAAAATAATTCATGCATGATCAATTACATTGGTCTTGTCCATAATCATATACCATCATGCCATTCCATACACCTTTAACATGCATTCTCTAATGCATAAAGAAAAGATAATATGAAAGTAATAATGGGTTCCTATAGTTTCAACTCTTGAAACATTATTTGATTGTTTGGCCTTTTAATAAAATTCATCATATACACATCATTTAATCTCATTAAATGGATTTATAAACATTTAGAAACCTTTTCTAAAAAGAACTCATGCAATTTAGGTATGCATTTGATCATATCAAAAAGTTTTCTAAATTGCCTATATTGTCAATTAGGTTATTTCCTATTTGTTCCATATAACTTCCAATTATGAATTTGATCTTTGAATCACATTAAAATTCAAATTCAATTATAAGCTGTAGTTAATTAATAATTAAATTACCCTAATTAGTCAATAATTTGAAGTCAAATAAGATTCTATAATCCTAATTACAATTGAACACTAAAACCTAGTCAAACTAAAATTAAAAAACTTTTCTATTTCAAATTATATTCTAAAAATTTGTAAATTCATTCTCATCTTTCCAGGCATTTTATAATTAGTTTAAACTATTTAAACTAATTAAATTCTTTCTTTAGACAATCTAAATCATTAACAACTTAACTAGCAAAACAACTGCACAATAATTGCTTACATTGAATCATTCATGAACTAGAATTTGCTAGAAACTTAAGCACAAGCTTAATTTGTTTTCACCATGCAATCAACATCAAAATAATTTCATTTCTATCATATAAACATGTAATTAAGGTAGTAGTTATGGATTTATATCATAACAATTAAAACAATACAAAATAGTCCCATCATATGGTAGGATATGAACCCTAGTTTGTAGTATTGTTTATATCATGATCAAAAATTATTTTTCAATCATCTAAGTGGCTTTCCAGAAGTTAATCCTAAATGTACTAAAAATATGTTTGATTAATCATATTAACCAAGCAAAACTGAATAGTCTCTCAAACAACCCAATTGGCTATACTAGGTTTCATAAAACCCTAGAATTTCAGCAACTATGCATAATTTCAAATATCATGTTTAAATCCAATTTAAACCATTAGATTGTCATCAATAACATCTAGTATCAATATATTAACATGTCATTGAATGAAAAATAAAATTTGAGCTCAAATTGAATTAAAATAAGTTTTAATGAAATGAGAGAATCCAAGTTGTTGTTGTTCCTTTTGAACCAATCTCATTGATTACTTCAATTAATCTAAAATTGATTTAGATAGGTTGGCTCTGATACCATTGTTCAGTTTTCACATTTATCTCATATATAAAACACATTGAAATTTAAAATTTTACAAACCCAAAACAGAGGAATCACCTTATGTACATTAAAATTGAATTCTACAATCTAATGGGTTGAAGATGATTACCTTGTTATTGATTTCTTTATCACTCAATTTGGGAGCCTTTCCTTCTTTATTGTTTTGTAGCAAACCACAAAAATTCAAAGGTTAGATTATCTTTAACAGTAATCCATGCAAAAGAATTGAAAGAAAGTATGAAACAGTCGAATGGGAGATATGTTGATTGAACACCTATGTGCTAGCAAAGGTGAACAATCTTGAGAGAAGAAGAAGAAGAAGAGGAATATCTAATATTTCTCTGAGATGGCAGCCACAAATTTGAGCCTTGAAGAAGGTATTTATATGTCATCTAATCATAATTAAGGTTGGACATATGAAACCCTAGCATTTGAGTTATATTCGGAATAGAAAACCAAAATCTGCATAAGTTGTAATCGTGAATGTCATGCTCGTCGTGACACAAGGTGTGAATACTTTTGCCTATGTAGGCTACCACGACTATCATGGCAGTGACATTGCTTTGGCCCAAATGTGTTTTTCTTTCTCATATCTCATCTCCAATCCAACGCATATTTCACATTTCCTTTATTCCTTCTATGTGTGTGACCTATTAGGTTCCTAATTATATTGGTAGCTCAAATCATCACATGATTCCAATCATATCATGAGTAATATGTAGCAACACATTATGGCTTTCAATTAACTAGAAAGTTAATGGTTTGACTATAGACCCATCCATAGATAATTTTCATGCAATTTGTCCTTTCACCTCGCTATACCCCACTTGTTTCAGGTATGGACTATGTGTCAACTCCCACTAGAATGACTTTGTGGCATTTAGTCCAAGTGTTATAATTCTTGTCTATGTGACTTATTGCTTTATAAGATATGTCATTGAAGACTTTCTTCAAGAAATGTCTACTCAACTACCTTCAAACATCTCAAGCTATACCTGATCACCACAATTACATGTGATAGTCTATTCAGATTAACAATGTCCTATTTTGTTAATCCTATGACTAGGGATTATTAAGATATAGACACAATTGCATATGATAGAAATCTTACTATCATGACATCATCATAATTTTCTTCATGTTGTGTTTCATATAAATGACTTTATTAAACAGTTTAAGATTTGTATCAATTCATATTAAATAAACACCAATTAATGAAAAATGCCTTTTATTAATAATCAATGGGTACATAAAGTGGTAAAGGCGATTGCCTTTAGAGCACCTCTTTGACACTCATATAAGTAGGATAATCCCAACTATACAAGTGAATGTTACGATGTCATGTGTCTATAAATTCGACGAAATTAAAATTTTTTTAGAAATCATATTTTGCATCATGGTCACGATGACTATTTGGAAATTTTTTGTGAAAATATGAAAAGAGAATGCACTAACAAAAGATTTCATATCGTTGAAAATAATAGTTATGATTTACTAGCCAAATGTTTTCATGGTACATCTATAAAAGAATACAAACCTTTAAAACATGAATTAAAAACACAATGATATCTTGATATATCATCACTCACCCTTTACCAGGTTACCATCCTGTGACTTTTCATTTTGGCTCTTATTCTCCATTAACTTCTATCTATGTATATCCATACCTTCGTGTGAGAAACACCCACGCTAAGCAACGCGTGCTTAGTGGTGCATAAGTGTATATGGCATAACAACAGTCACATAATCACTAGTTTATCATGTATGCATATTTTCTATATCATGTTACATCTTTACCTTTTTATAGTTAAACTTAACCATATGGAATTTTATATATTGTTCTCTATAATGTATGTGCAAATCCTAACCATAGTCAGTCATGGTTCACTTTATTTCTTATATGGATATGTCATTTATCTTACTAAAATTTGCATCAAAGTATATTTATAGTCTATTTTTACCAAATTCATACATATACAATGGTGATCATTTATATACATATAAATATATGTAAATATGGCAATACTCATTCTTTTATATATATATATATATATATATATATATTGTTCAACATATAAACCATTTTTGTGTATCAATTTTATCGCTTTCTTTTTTATTACCTAAAGCTCTAAAGTGGATAACCAGATGCAGGTGAAGCAGGAGAGCTCTTACTTGAGCCTATGCCACCTTGCTTATTGGAGCTCCTTAAGTCAAGAGCGCTCTGATCTGACCTTAAGGCACCTTGACTTAACATAAGTGAAGCATGACATGCATTCAGGAGCAAGGGTGCTCTAACTCGAGCTTTAGCCACCTTGTCTTATAACTGGTTTCCATATCATCATATAATCCTATGGTATTGTATCTCCCTGAATGACATGCTATTTATCCTATGTCTAGTCCAATGTTAGAAAAATGAGCTTACTTATCTCATCCTTTATTGTCCATGTAACATATTATTCACACATTCATGTTATCATGTCATACATATACATGATGCTTCCAGTTCATATGTTAGTTACAAGCATAATCCTCACATGCTCATCCGAGCTTAACAATAGTGTTCTTAATATATGGATTTCAAGCCCCACATAGAAATTCATATTTATATTGAATCATGCATTGCTATCAACATATTATAACATGCTGGGTTTCATACATGTATCATATACAAGAACGCAGCGAAAATTAAAACTTTTTATTGAACCCAAACTATTAAAACACCTTACATTATCATAACCATACAAGGTTGAAGATGATTACCTCTTTAACTTTAGTCTTGATTCTTTAATTTCTTCTTGCCTGGTTATTGCAAACCATAACAATCCAAAGTAGGATCACCTCTAAATAGAAATCCACGAGAATGAGGAGAATAAAACCACTTAGAAGATGACTTGATTAATCAACTAAGTGCTAGCTATGATGAATGATCTTTAAGAGAGTTGGGAGAACTAATTCTTAATTAATTCAAAGGAGCTAGCCATGAAAATAGTCTTTAATAAGACTATTTATATGTCTTCTAAATCTATTTAGAGTAGGGTCGGTGGAACCCTAATTTTAAGCTTCCTAATTAGATTAGGTTTCTTAAACTGACCAGATTTTTGCTCGTGAACCGCTTTGGTATTGCATGGTTCCCACTCGCAAGACCATATCCCGAGTAGGTAAGTGTGCAATGCTAGTGTAGTAGAGTTCATGATCACTTTTTAATCATGAACTTCGTTGAGAATAGATTAACCGCGCTCGCAAAAACCTTTTCGCGACAACAATCAAACTCACACTTTTGCTATGATCCAATTTTTCTCTCTCAGTTTTGGATCCGATCCAAAAGTCCATTTCATTTCTTCTTCACACTTTCAATACATGTAACCTATTAGATTCTCGATTGTGTTGGCCACTTAGATCAATTCTTGATCTTGAGCAAATCATGAGCGGTATCTAGCAATACATCATGACCCCTAATTGACCGAAAAGTCAGTTGTTTAACTGTAAACCCATCCATAGACAATTACCCGTGCAATTTATCCTTTCACCTTACTGTACCTCATATGGTTCAAAGTATGGATTGTTTATCAATTCCCACTAGGCTAATTATGTCACACCTTGTCCGAATGATATTAGTGCTTATCCTTGAGACTCATTACTTTGTTAGATATGTCTTTAAAGACTATCTTTAAGACATGTCCATTCCAGCTAGAGATTCCCGACTAATGACTCGACAAGAGGCTATAGGTATACTCTACTTCTATCAGGAGTAGTGAATCCTTTATCAACTACTCAACCACCTTCGAATACCTAAAGTTGTACCCATTCACTATGCTATCTTGCGCAATTTGTCCTTTCACCTCACTATACCTTATTCGGTTCAGAGTATGATTGTATGTCAACTCCTACTAGACTGACTACGTCACACCTAGTCCATACGATATTAGTTCTTGTCTTTGAGACTTATTATTCCATCAGATATGTCTTTAAAGACTATCTTTAAAACATGTCCACTATGGCTAGAGATTCCTGAGTAATGATCTTAATAAGATGCCAAATGTATACTCTACTTTTATTAGGAGCGATGAATCCTTTATTGGCTACTCAACTACTTTTGAATACTTCAAGTTGTATCCAATCACCACCCTATGAGTGACCTTCGTAAGGCAATAAGGAATGGAGTCAAAGGATAAAATTAGTATCCCAAATAACCTTAAGCACCTCATGTCTAAGGATACTTGCACCATTGCTATGATGAGACTATCACTGACATTAAATAGATGATCCATGTGATTGTCTCATAGCGGGTCATCCAATGTACTTATCTACTCTAGCAAACATCCGCATATTAACTCTAAACATCTCATGTCTACAACTTATGAGATCTACTGCTTGACCTAATCAAGAAGTATAACATGTGCCAATCTATCTAAATGAATAATGTCCCTATATTTGTAATCCTATGACTAGGAATAATTTAGATATAAACACAATTACATATGATAGAATCTCATCATGATTTTCTTTATGTTGTGTTACATATCATGAACTTCAATAAACAAATTAAGATCTAATCGATTCATAGACTATGAACACCAATATAATGAAAATGCCTTTGTTCATTTAATAAGTGTGTACATCAAGTGCTAAAGGTAATTGCTTTTAAAACACCTTTCTTACATAACATGCATAGCATAACCTGACCATCTTATTTACTCAACTTCATATCATACATTCGTATTAATCAATAATAAGGCATACTTGATGTTATCTTTTATCCTTTGCTACTTACATAATTCATTATATACATCTGCACCTCTCAATATACCATATCCTCATGATACTAAATCATACATAATGACATCTCATATCAAAATATCATATATATCCAAGTTACTTTCCATAACACACGTAACATATGCCTTCATATTAATATACAATTGCATGTTCAAAAGAATTCCTTAAGTACTCATATATTTTACAAATGTGTATCTGCTAATGCTTTCATTATTGGGACTTACAAATCTTATACAATTATTAGGAACTATATTATACATGTTTAAGGGGTCTTACCAATTGTTTTGGAGGGGGAATGCACTCATCGCGCGTGTGATGAATTCTTACACCCACGACAGTGCCTCGTAGGCAATTGTCCCACATGGTGTTGTGCATTGGGTGTCATGCCAGTGACACCATCCTAGCTCCCACCATCATTGTGTAGGTAACACTTGCCACATTGGGCCTTGTCGTCGGCACAACAAGCGCCATATTCAAGATAAAGCCCTCATTTACCAATTCCTACATTTTTCAACCAATTTCAAATCTCAAACTCATTAAATATCCATAAATCTACCATTTCATACACACGTAGCATACAAATCTCTATGTTAGCCAATTGCTAATGCCTATCAAAATGCAATTTCATACTTTAACATCAAAATACTAATCATGAAAGAGTTTGAGCAATAGAGAGTGACTGAGTTGCATAATTGCCTTGATTCTATCAAGTTATCTACCATGCAACCTAACCGCATATGTTAGATAGCCAACAAGGATGGTGTTTATATGGTACAATCTCTCTATCTTGCTTTTATGGTTGCTATGCACAATGGAGGAAATTTTTTACCGAATGTTTTGCTAAACTTGAGTCCGACTAAGGTTGAGTTATTTATGTAAGACCCCTTAACCCATTCTTGAATAGTAAGGTAAGTGAGCATCACCAGCCTAGCTGTCTTGAAAATTTGATCATAGATAAACACTTATATTTTATTATTATTATCTTTACTTTTATTATTCACTTACTTTTTTTTTATTATATCTATTTAAAATTTATGCATATATCCAAATAAAAATTTTGCACATTCCAAAATCCATAACATATTCTTTGCTATTTAATATATATTTATATTAATATTTTACTCACTATTTTAGTGTCATATACCCCAAAATATATATACACTACATGAAAGAAATCCTTGAAAATATAATATATGGATTTAACAAAATATACCAAAAATAATTTGAGACTTTAAGTTGCTTCTTGACATGGTTCTTTTCTTCTTTTCATAGCTAACTTTTCTTTCCAAAACTTCTAGACCTACGTGAGGGAAGACCACTTGCACTA
Source organism: Balakata baccata (assembly GCA_949630135.1). Taxonomy (NCBI): domain Eukaryota; kingdom Viridiplantae; phylum Streptophyta; class Magnoliopsida; order Malpighiales; family Euphorbiaceae; genus Balakata; species Balakata baccata. The sequence goes on along the minus strand of CATIWF010103127.1, from coordinate 13,286 downwards.
AGCTAATAGCTTAATGGTGCTTCATAGGATAAAAATCACACACATACACACACACACACACACACATATATACATGCCATATTTAGTATGTTTCATACATCACAAAATAATTTCCATATACTAACATAGTTTTCATGCAATGTGTAAATAATTATTTCACAATCAACATGTATATAATAATCTTACCATTATTTAATTCACTTATAACATAATAATTATTATTTTTTTTAGTCCAGCTCGTAACACCTATGTCTAAATTAATTAATAGGAATACATGGTTGTCATTTTTAGCTTTTTAATATTGTTGTTACCGGCCTTTTAAATAATAGTGTCATCAACGACTTTTTAAATAATAATGACATCATCGGCTTTTCAAAAAAATAGTGTCATTACTGGCTTTTTAATAATATTATGGTGCGCGTGTATTTTATTTTCTCTTGATTGACATGCCAAACTATCCACTATTCTACTTCAAGGCTAGGTGTATTAGTGCTTTGACATTATGTTAACATTATTACTATTGTTGCTATAATAATTCCCTTTAACACTTCTCACAAGTGTATTTATATATTAATTATAAAATTACCAATATGTACCAATAAGATCAAATTTTCCAACAACCATCACATATACACATTATACCACATGAAAGAGATCAAACTGCAAATCACAAGCTTATGGCAGAATCCGACCTTAAGATTGGGTCTCAATTTCGGCCCATTTATAATAGGTTTCAGACTTTATGGTCTTTTGTGAACTTGAAGTTCATTTCCTTAGCTTCAATTTCCAAAAAGAATCATCCAAATCTGACTTTTATACTAAAAGGTATGGTCATTTTATCATATGAGGTGCTCAGTCAAATTTTGCCCAACATTTTCTTTATTCCTCTAGATCCCAGATTTTTTAATTAATTTTAGAACTAGTTACAATTTGAATTACAAATTATGTTTTTCATAAATTTTTTAATACTATAAGTTAACTTTTATTTTCAATTAGTTTCATATCAATCCAGTTACCATAGCAAAAGTTATGATCATTTTGTCAAGGTTGTTTTAGTGGATTTGTAACAAAACATCTCTTGTACTCATTACAAATTAATTAGTTCTCTAACCATATACAATAATGTTTATGCCCAAAATTTCTAGACCTAAAATACATTTATAAACCTTAACATTTCATAGTATTTTAACATAAAATTTAAAGACAACATTTTAACATACAACATTGCAAACCACATGCATAACACACAAGTTTTATAAGTATATGGCATGTAAGATTTTTATCAAAGAAGCATATACATAAGCATCCCCAAATCTTTTTTTTTTCTTTTATTTTCTTCACTTGTTACGTGGCATTTTCCTTTCCTTTATTCACCTCTTGATAGGTACTGCTTATCCCACTTGTTTGGCCTTAATATAATAAACAATATTACATTCAATGTCGCATTCAACCAATGCTTATGCATGAATTATATTCAGTGTTCCTAATGCTTTTCTATCTCTTTCTTTATCTTTATTCCATCATTTCTTTACCTTATTTATTTTCATTATGATCAATAGCCATTTGCTCCATTCTTTTCAAACATAAAGCACCAATAGTTCCATATTCTTTTTCCTTAACATTCATTATCTTCAAGTCACTACACAATCATTAATCACTTCTAAACATCTTCCCCACAATTCCCCTTCATTAGTCAGCTCCATACATATCAAAATAAGTCTCATTTCTTTAGTTTTCAAGCCATAAAATCATCATTTATAACCACGTAAGGCTTAATTCCATAATTTCCTCAATAAATCAACATTCCATAACACAAGTTTACATAACCTCCAAATAACACTATCTACTAATCCCAAACACATCAACCATCTATATGAGTCTCAAATACATGGAAAAAGATTGAACTTAGGAAGAAGAAACTCACTTTGATGATTCCCTAAGGTGGCTGAAATTCCCCACTTCCTTCTTTTTTTTCTCTCTTCTTTCCTTCCTTCCTTCTATCTTGCTTTCTTATGGTGAAAACTCCTTATTTATTTGGTTTCTCTCTAAGCTTTTCTTTTCCTCTCTTTAAGAAGCTTAATTGAATAAAAAAAATGGTGGGTTTGATGAAGGGGAGTGGTTGGCCAAAAAGGGAAGAAGAAGAAGATGATGGCTTTGGTGGATAAGTGATGAATTTCCACCCATTTTTTACTTTTATACTAAGGTTAGAATTTGTAGGTCCCATTAATTAGCTTTATCCCTCTTTCTATTGGTTCATTAACTTAATTAATATTGCTTAAATTTTAATTATGAGAAATTCCTCTCTCGGCCCAAAATTTTCTCCTCTTTACAAATTTCTCCAAACAATTTCAATAATACTGATTTTGCCCATAAAGTGATTTTAAATTTTTTTTAATTCTTGCACTAATCTTTTAATTCCCTAATAGTAACATCCCTATTTATTTTCCCTTATACTTTATCATTTTTCCATGGATCCAAATTTAGATTTCGATTGGATCGATGTGCTCAATTATAGTAATGCGTGACCGAGGCTTAAATCTTCGGATGTTACAACTCTTTCCCCCTTAATAAAATTTCGTCCTCAAAATTTACGTGATTGGCTGGAGTTGAATAACTAGGGATATTGAGCCTTCATCATTTTCTCACTTTTCCAAGTGGCTTATTCTGCTACATGATTGCGCCAAAGGATATTTACCAAAGGCGCCTTCTTGTTCCGCAATTTATTAACTTCTCTAGCTAGAATTGCCAGGGCTCTTCTTTATATGTCAAATTAGGATGTATCTCAATAGATTCCATCAGTATTACCTGTATCAAATCCGATCTGTATCTTCTCAACATTGATACATGAAATACATTGCGGATCTTATCCAATTCTAGAGGTAAAGCCAATTTGTAAGCCACTTGACCCATACATTCAAGTATTTCGTATGGTCTAATAAATCTATGACTCAACTTGCCTTTTTTGCCATACCAAAGCACTTTCTTTCAAGGTGAAACTAACAAAAATACCTTGTTTCTGATAGTATATTCTATATATCTTCTTTTCAAATCAGCATAAGATTTTTATTAGTCAGTTGCAGCCTTTAACCGATCTTTAATTAATCTCACATTTTCCTCAATATGCTACACCAATTCTAGACCTACTAGCTTCCTCTCACAAAGTTCTGTCCAACATAATGGTGTCCTATATCTCCTTCCATACAAGGTTTCATATGGTGCCATGCCAAGGCTAGCTTGATAGCTATTGTTGTATGCAAATTCTATCAATGACAAATGTTTATCCCAATTAACTTCAAAGTCAATTACACAACTTATAAGCATGTGTTCCAACAATTGAATAACTAACTCTAACTATCCATCTGTTTATGGGTGGAAAGCTGTACTAAAGGCTAGTCGAGTCTTTAATGCTTGCTATAAAATTTTCCGAAATTGTGATATGAACTGTGGATCTCAATTAGAAATAATAGATATTGGCACTCCATCAATTGAATTATCTTATTGACATATATTTTTCCTAATCTACTCAATGGATAATCCATTGGAATGGGCAAGAAGTGACCTGATTTGGTATAAATAATTACCCATATTGCATAATGTTTCTTTTGCATTAAAGGCAAACTAGAAACAAAATCCATTGTGATCCTTTCCTACATCCATTCTTGTATAGCAATAGGCTATAACAAACCAAATGGTACTTGATGTTCTGCTTTCACTTGTTGACATGTCAAGCATCTGGTAGTGTACTCAACAATGTCCTTCTTCATTTCTAGCCACCAATAGTGAGTCTTTAAATCTTGGTACATTTTATTGCCTCCTAGGTGCATGGAGTAAACTGTGTTGTGTACTTTACTTCATTAACATCGGGCACACATAATCTACCTTTATAGCTTATACATCCATCTTGTTGAATAACATATTTGGGTCTCTCCCCCTTTTCACAGCCTTAACTATAGCCATCAACTTCTGGTCTTGCCCTTGAGCTTATCTCACTTGTTGCCTCAAAGTTGATTAAATAACAGTGTCATCATCGGCTTTTTAAATAATAATGTCATCACCGGCTTTTTAAACTAATAGTACCGCCATCATCTTTTTAATAATATTGTGTTGCACGTGCATTTTATTTTACTCTGATTAGCATGCCAAACTATATACTATTCAAGTTTAAGGCTAGCTGTATTAGGGTTTTGATATTAATGTTAACATTATTACTATTGTTACTATAATTAATAATTCCCTTTAACACTTCTCACAACTGTATTTATATATATTAATTATGAAATTACCAATATCATATGTTAATATATATATATATATATTATATCTCCATATGTATCAATTAAATTAAAATTTCTAACAATCATCACCTATACGCATCATACCACATAAAAGAGATCAAACTGCAAATCACATGCTTATGGCAAATTCCAACCTTAAGATTTGGACTCAATTTTGGCCCATTTATAGTTAGTTTCAGATGTTATGATATCCTATGAATTCATTGCCTTAGCTTCAATTTTCAAAAAGAATCAATCCAATCTGAATTTTATACTAAAAGTTATGGTCATTTTATCATATAAGGTGTTCAATCAAATTTTACCCATCATTTTCTTTATTCCTCTAGATTTCAGATTTTGTAATTAATTTTAGACCTAGTTACAATCTGAATTATACTTATATTCTCTATAACATTTTTAGTACTATGAGTTAACTTTCATTTTTAATTAGTTTCATACCAATCTAATTACCACAGCAAAAATTATGATCAATTTTGTCAAGGATGTTCCAGTGGATTTGTAACATGGCATCTCTTATACTCATTACAAATTAATTAATTCTCTAACTATATGCATTCATGCTTATGCCCAAAATTTTCAAGCCTAAAACACATTCATAAACCACAACATTTCACACCATTTTAACACAAAACTTTAGAGACAACAATTTAACATACAGCATTGCAAACCATATGGATAACATACAAGTTTCATAAGTATATGGCATGTAAGATTTTTATCAAAGAGGTACATACCTAAGCAACTCCAAATCTCTTTTTTTTTTTCTTCACTTGTTAGGTGGCCTTTTCCTTTCCTTTATCCACCTCTTGATGGGTACTCCTTAGTCTACTTGTTTGGCCTTAATATAATAAATAATATTTCATTCAATATCACATTCAACCAATGCTTATGCGTGAATTATATTTACTGTTCCTAATGCTTTTCTACCTCTTCCTATATCTTTATTTCATCCTTACTTTACCTTATTTATATTCATTACAATCAAAAATCATTACTCAATTCTTTTCAAACAAAACAGTTCCACTAGTTCCATATTCTTATTCCTTAACACTCATCATCTTCAAGTCATTACACAACCATTAATCACTTTTAAACATATTCCCCTTAATTTCCCTTTATTAGTTAGCCCTATATACATCCAATTAAGTCTTATTTCTTTAGTTTTCAAGTAAAAAAATAATCATTCACAACCACCTAAGACTTAATTCCATCATTTCTCCAACACAAGTTTACATAACCTCCAAATAACCCTAATCTACCAATTCCAAACGCATCAACCATCTACATGATTCTCAAATAGATGGAAAAAGATTGAATTTAAGAAGAAGAAACTCACTTTGATGATTCCCTAAGGGTGTCCGAAATTTCCCACTTCCTTCTTTCTTTTTTTTTTCTCTTCTTTCCTTCCTTCTCTCTTATGGTGAAAACTCCTTAATTATTTAGTTTCTCTCTCTAAAATTTTCTTTTTCTCTCTTTAAGAAGCTTAATTGAATAAAAAAAATGGTGAGTTTGAGGAAGGGGAGGGTCGGCCAAAAGAGGGAAGAAGAAGAAAATGATAATTTTGGTGGATAAGTGATGAATTTCCACCTATTTTTTGACTTTTATACTAAGGTTAGAATTTGTAGGTCCCACTAATTAGCTTTATCTCTCTTCCTATTAGTTCATTAGTTTAATTAATCTTGCTTAAATTTTAATTATGGAAATTCCTCTCTTGGCCCAAAATTTTCTCCTCCTAACAAATTTCTCCCAACAATTTTGATAATACTGATTTTGCCTATAGGGTGATTTTAATTTTTTTTCTAATTTTTGCACCAATCTTTTAATTCCCTAATAATAATATTCCTACTTATTTTCTTTTATAATTTATCATTTTTCTATAGATCCAAATTTAAACTTCAATCGAACCGGCGCGCCCAATTATGGCTTCGCGTAATCAGAGCTTAAATCGCCGGACTTTACAATTTGGATGGTTTGTCTTTCATAGAAAATTAGCTACTCATGACTTTCTTCTCATGCATGGTCTTTGTCCTTTAGCTGCTATTTTTGTCCATGCTATGGGCTGCTTGGTGGAAGTATTGAGCATTTGTTTCTTGTTTATTATTTTGCTTGGAAGCTTTGGAATCATTTTATGCACTGGTGGGGAATTGCTACTGTTTTCCCTGCTCTTTTCAGTATTTCTATGATATGTGGTAGAGCTTTGTTCGAGGTAATTTTTAGAAATCTTTTTGTCTCACTCTTTTTTTTTTCTTCCATTACATGGACTGTCTAGCTTTACAGGAATGAGGTTGTCTTCAACAATAAACGTACAAGCTCGGCAAAGGGTTTTGTTTTCGTAATTGTTTGTTTTTATTTGTTTTTGATCTTTTGGCTTTTTTGTTGTGGCAATGACTTGTCTTAGCTCATGCTGTTGTTTAGTTCTAGGAAATAATTTTTTTTCATCATTATAATCTTTGTTTATGGTAATTTTTCCCAATCAATTGCTTATCCAAAAAAAAAATCAAAATACTTTATAACTTGTACGAATACAAAGTATTTATGATTCCCTTAAAAGCCTAATATTTTTATAATGAAAGAGGAAGCTTATACAAGTCACTAATTAATTAAATTAAAGTCATTGCTGACTTCAAAAAATAAATAGATAAGAGCTCATTACAGGATAACTCTCCATTCTTATTGGTTAATTTGCCAAATTATAGTTACACTGCGATAAGAATAATTTTAATAATATCATCACCCATGTTGAAATTTCATTCGTAACACTTCCCTTTCTTGGGAAAAAAAGAAGAAAAAGAAGAAGAAGCAGCTCAAAAGCTTGAAATCATTATTTCTTTCATTATTATAGACACATCCTGATAGGTACTTGTATTATTCATTTATAGTAATAATCAAATTCTTGTTTAATTAATATTGAACAACCAGCATTTTACTATTGCTTTCTTTTGTATATATAATAAATTATTGGAGTTTAATAATGTTCCTCAACTAAAAAGTCGCACTGTAATTAATAAGATTCTGATACACAATCCAACTGATCAATTGATTGGTGCAAAAGAAAAGGATTTGAAGTTATGCTTTTAAAAGTTGGAGACAGCCTTTACATTCAAGATTTTAAAGATTTGATTACATTTTTCAAGCAAAAATCTCTTATAAATAGTGATACAGTTCTTTGCCAAAAATCTGTTAAGAAATAGTGTTATTTTCCTTAAAACACACTAACTTTACTTGTTTATTAATCTCACTATATTGTTTAATTTATATTTGCAAGGAAATCCCTTCTATAAGGTCATAAAACCCAGTTTGGTGGGACCTCTATTCATTAGAGTTTTTTGTAATTGAAACCAAAATTTTCAATTTTTTTTTGGGTCTGGAGTTCATGGGTTAACAATGGATGTAGTTTTAATTAGTTAATTAGAAGACTAACATAAAAGTTTGAATTTAAATCTTCTTCAGCTTAGAATGTTTCAACTGAAATTCAAATTTACAATCACATTAATTTGGAACAAGATTAACCTTATTAAGTAAAAAATTATTAGTGCATGATTGCATTAAAAATTAAAATTAATTTTTTATAGAATTTTTTTTTAAAAGAATTGAGGCCAAGAATTAGGAACATACCCTATAACACCCACAATTTTTGATTTAGAAGTTTATACGAGTTTTAGACCCGTGAAGTTTAATTTGGATTGGAACATAATTAATAGAATGTTGGAGGATTAAAAAGGAAAATGAATAAAGTGATTAAAAAGAAATTAAGTATTTTATTTTAAGAAGAAGTCTAAAAGTTTGGCACGCCGTGCTATTTGTGGCACTATGTCATGCTGTGTTGGTTTTCAACGCCTCTCTTTCAAACGCATCGTTTAACTCTTTTGCCTCTTATAAGTATCCCATTACAGTAACCCTAATCCTACATTACCCAGAACCATCGTTCTTCTTCTTCTTCTTCTTCTTCCCCTAGCCATTCCAAAATTTTCTCTGTGCAAATTCCATTGCAGTCCTGTTCAAGGAGTATATTTTTGGTCTCTAAAATTTTAATTGCATCAGCCCCATTTTCTCTTAGCAGCAAATATTCTCAAATTCATTCTTGCATTTTATATTAATGGGTCTGGGAATGAGTAACAATAGGCTTCTAAGGGTTTCATAGAACAAGTTTTAATCTGTGAATTTTTATTCTTCGTGCTAGGCGAGGTTAATAGTGGTGGAGATGATCATTAGATTGAGGGTGAGCACTAGGAAAGTGATTAGGCTTTATAAAAAGGCCTGTACATACTCATGTTTATTCGCTTCTTTTGCTCTGTGTGATTACTCTATGAACTGTGACTTGATTGTTTTTATACTGGAAATAAATAAGTATAATGGGAATTTAATTTTATTGAAGGATTATGCTACTGTAAGATTAAAAATTGATGAAATAAAATTTGTTTAATTGTGACATGATTTAATTTAAAATTAGTTTTGGAATTAATGAAGAAACTGAAATAAATTAAGAACATTTTAAAATAATGGAGGGACTGATCTGGACATTGTTGGGGTAGATTGGGGCTTTGCCACTAACACGGGCGTGCTGGGGCAATACGCTGTGCTGACCAGCACCACGCTGTGCTACTGATTTTTGTGACGGCCTAAAATTTGACGATTCTGATACAAAATGAATTTCACATGTATTTTTTTTATGCTTGCTCAAACATGAAAACTTTTAATGAATTTGAAGTTTAGAACATATAAATTGTGCTAAGGCATGTATGGATTAAATGAGTTATATCGTTACACATGATGATGATATGGTTATATATATGATGAAATGGTTAAACATGATGATGAATTGGTATACATGAAAATATTATACGATGAATATGAGTCAAGAGTATGAAAGTAATATGAAATGATTTAAATGTCCTTTACTTGTACATGGACCAATTATAGGATAGATGATATATCATTCAGGGTAACTATGGTACCGTATGTTTATTCATGTGTTATTCTATGGCAAGGTGGTCCAATCTCTTGAGAGTACCCTTGTCTTTTTTTGCTATCAAATTCTAAACTCTTTAGTCAAATTAGCCCAAGCTCTAGAGAGCATACTTGACATGATTACAAGCACATACTATTACAATTATTTCAGTTAAGTGAGTAGGGTGGCCCAAGCTTATGAAAACGCTCCTATTCATGATCCGTATCTAGTAGTCTGGATACTGAATAATTGGGTGAAGTAATCAAATAACTAAAGCTAATAATATGTTATGATAGATATGGTTTAGATATTATGGCTTCCGCTTCCCAGGTACATTTTGCTTTCTTTTTGAGGAATTTGGCATGATTTATGAAACTAAATTGAATTGCAATATATGACTATGAAATTTCTGATAGTAATATGAATGTCTTATAGTGTATGACTGCATGCTAGAATTTTCATGGTTATATGTACCACTAAGCTTTTAGTAGCTTAACGCGTGAGTTTTCTTGTGCATAGGTTTGGAGCCATATATTCAGTTGATGAGGAGTAGCCCTTGATTTGATAGATTCATTCCAGCTCAGAGTCAGCCTTTTATACCATGCATTATTTATTTATTGTTTATGATAGACTATTCTTTATTGGTTATCGGTATTTAAAAGGATTATAATAATTGGGCTTGTTAAGCCCTGGTGTATGGATTATGCTTAATGGATATTATACATGATGGAATAATTCAGATTATTGAATATATGTTATGAATGATTATAATACAGATATTGGAATTGGTGATATGTTGTTATAAACATGGATTATGTGATGAACATAAGATAATAGTATAAATGGACATAGGTTGAGTAGCATTCACTTGTACAGTAAAGTTTAGTATACTATATGGGAGGGTGTTACATTTTTTTATATCAGAGCGAGGTTTAGGTGGTTCTAAATCTGAGTGGGCTAGGGGTTTATCAAGCATTGCATACATGAATAATATCTGACTCTAATGAGGGTACTTCTTTGTCAACTTGTAGGTTAGATTGAGAGTGACGTCAGAATCCAAGTATCGAGTCATGTCCGATGAGGGAGACTCTCACGAGACTGGGGCATAGATCTAGCCTAGCATAGGCAATGTGCAAGGCTCGTAGGGTGTTCCTAATCTAAATCAACCAGTAGGCTAGCTAGATATGGTCCAGAATCCCTTATTTAAGGAGAGAAGGGGATTTCTCCAGTAGCTTGTCAAGGTTGTGCCATTGCAGCAGCAGGCCCCACATCTACCACCGCTACCGAAACCCACTATCTATACCAACAGACTCAAGAAAGATTGAGCTACAATTTTCTTGGGCAAGAACATAGGTAAACTCGCTAATGCTAAGTAGTGATTAGATCAAACCGAGAGGGTTTAGATAACTCTAAGTTCCCGAGGAGGATCAGTCTAGATGTGCTATTTCACTACTGTAGTACGACATTTATGACTGGTGGAAGATAGTCCTCTTAAGGCCAGGAGTGACTAAACTAGTCATTTGGGACTTTTCCTAGAGTAGTTTAGAGACCATTATGTGCCATATATATATATCTTGATGAGCAGAATATGAGGTTTATAAGCCTCAAGTAGGGCAAGATGTAGGTTATGGAGTATGAGATAGAGTTTACATGACTAAGTAAATATGCTCCAGAGTTGGTTAGCATTGAGAGAGATATGTACAAACAATTTAAGGATGGCCTTGGTGGAAAGATTAGATATATGATATTATGTTTCTGCCATAGCAACTATTCAGACCTTATTGCTTCTGCCCTCACCCCTTGAAAAAAGAAAAAGAAAGATGGTAGAAGAGGATGGTAGGAGATACTCAGCTTTAGTGACCCAACATACAGGCAAGAAGGGTCGCTCATATCAGGGCCAGAGCTAAAGCCAGATGTAGGGCTGTTAGGGGCAACATTAGGGTCAGCACCAGGATGGCTCACAGAGGAGGGGATAGCCTTCCAGGGAAATATCAGTTACAGGCAGTACCGAGACTCATACTAGAGAGGGTGCTCCTTTATAAGTCACTTGCAATCGACATCACTTTAAAGAGTGTAAGGTTGCCACGGGAACATGTTTTAGGTTGTTCCCTAAACAATCACCAAGAAAGGGGGGATGAATTAGTGGGAAAATAAAATTTTCTTGCACACATAATGAAAAAGAAAGATTGGAGAAGTAGGACACACAATATTTATAAAGGTTTAGATGTTAACTAGCCCAACTCCTCTCTCCAATCGCAATTAGATATTCACTACTTAATCACTTAGGATTACAATGAGAGTTTTGCTAGTTCACTCATAACTAGATGTTTTCCTAATGCTAACACTCAACCCAAAATTCTCTTGTGTTTTAATGACCCACATAACAATTAATTCCTTGTAATTTGGCTTACACACTACCTAATTACAAGATAACCCCAAGTGTTTAAGACTAACACTTTAACCCTTACAAACAATTAATAAATGAAATTTTAAAAAACAAATTGCAAGAGTTTTAGCACAATGAAAGTAGTTGGATGAATTAAATGCCCTTTTGGTAGGGTATTCATACTAATTTCCTACAAAATAGTCGTTGCAAATGAGAGCCATAACTCTTTCTAACATTCTCTTACAAATGCATTTAATGCAGCCTATATAGATAGTGTTCAGGTCGAAAAAGTGGATTTTCTGGTTGGAAAATGGCCTAAGTTGACACGGGGCATCGTTTGGTTGGATGATGGCTCCAACTGCTAGTTCCTATATGTATTTCCTGGTTGGGACTCCAATTTCCCTAGTCGGGACTTGTTCGATGATCCCTTGACTAGGGACTTTGGATTGTTGACTATCAATGTTTTCCGTTCAGCACACCCATGAAGGGTTTTGATCATTTATCACATACATATAATGCAGCGGAAAATAAAAATTTTCAAAACCCGAATCAATGGATTATACATGTGCCAATTAAAACTAATTTAACCAAAGAAAATTCATAATTTATACCTTTATAATTTCTTGATTTTTCTTCAACTTCTCACCTTGTTGGGTTGTAGCAAACCACAACAATCCAATCTTGGATTGTCTCTAATAATATCCACGAAAAGATGAGAGGATGAAACCACTAGGGAGATGGCTTGAACATACCTCAAAGTGCTAGCAATGGTGTATGTTCATATGAGAACCACAATTCTTTAATTTTCTTGTTGTCTCCAAAAAATTTTATTCTCCCAAAAATTTTTTCTTGTCTATTTTCTGTCTTTTGGGGTCTTTTAGATCCAAAAGAAAATCAGAAAAGTATATCCAAATTGAAGAGAGGAGAAAATGGGAGTTATGTGAATAGTAATGGCCATTAAGGCCAATTTAAGCTCATCAGCCAGCTGCTACACACAGTAGCTTGCTTGGGCCTACTGGACAGGCCAGGCCAATCAACAGGCCCGGTAGCCAAGCGGGCCCGCATGGGCCCATCACCCCCCGAGCGATTTTTCTCCGCGATCTTATCGCGAACCGACTCAAAATAATTTTCTCATATTTTGGATCTGATCCTAAGCCATTTTGCTCATTCTTTACATCTCTAAAGCGTGTGACCCATTAGGTTTCCTGTTATGTTGGTCACTTAAATTATCAAATAATTTAAGAAAACCATGAGCGGTATCTAGCAACACATCATGATCCCCAATTGACCAGAAGGTTAGTGGTTTTACTACAAACCTTTCCATAGACAACAATATGTGCAACTCGTCCTTTCACCATTTTATACCCCATTCGGTTCAGAGCATGGACTATATGTCAGCTCCCGCTAGACTGACTATGTCACACCTAGCCTAAGTGATTTTAGATCTTGTCACTAAGACTCATTACTCAATTAGACATGTCACTGAAGACCATCTTCATGACAGTTCCACTCTAGCTAGAGATTCCCGAGTAATGATCCCAACAAGAGGCCGTAGGTATACTCTCCCTCTATCAGGAGCGGTGAATCCTCTGTTGGCTACCCAATTACCTTCGAATACCTCAAGCTGCACCCAATCACCACCCTATGAGTGACCTCT
>CATIWF010103061.1:0-19276 GCA_949630135.1 Balakata baccata | reverse complement strand
TTTTACTTAATGATATTTTAGTTTAGTAAATCAAATTTGTAAGAGGAGGAGTGCTAACGTATTATATCAACTATATGGATAAATTATATATTTTTCAAATCATAGGAAGATACTAATATATTATATCAAATTACATAAAGTAAATAGTAATTTTCTTAAAAAATATCCTTAACATTTCACTTCATTCTTAATTAGACCTACGTTATTGTTTTTATTCAATTGTATCCAACATATTTCAATTTTCTTTCAATTGCAACTCTTCGTCCAATTTTCCGTTAAATATAAACGAAATGCTGATGTGATCGTCCAATGTGGGTTCCACCAAAGCAAATACGGTAGGGTTAAAATATTTTAAACTTTAGCAATATAATTTTTCTTGAAAATCCATCATAAATATTTGAATAATTTAAAAAATGCTTAATACATTTGTAGCTCTACAAATTTTTTATTTTTTGTCAGTTTGTTTCCTACATTAAAATTTTAAAAACGTAACAATATATGTCAGTATATATTCTGGTTACCACGTTAGCATGAAGACAAATTGTTATTCTTTTAAAATTTTACAGAAGGCAAATTAGAAAGAAAAAAGAAATTTAAAAGAGAACTGGTACCAAAAACCGATATAGGGAACAAACCGAGAAAAAATGAAAAACTCATGGAGATAGATTTAGCCTTTAAAAAATAATAAATTTTAGGAAAAATTACTATTTACTCCTTCTAATTTGATATAATATACTAGTATTTCTATGAGATTTGAAAAATATACAATTTGCTTTATGAAATTTGACATAATATACTAGTATCTTCCTGAATTTTAAAAATTATACTATTTACCCTCTGAAATTTTGACATATTGTACTGATACCTCTCTACAAATTTGAGTTACTAGATTAAAACCTCCTTGAGTAAAAAAAAAAAAATATTCATTTTTACTAGTGTATTAAATTTTTTTTCAAATTTCGGAGAGTTATTAGTATATTATGTCAAAATATATGGAACAAACTGCATATTTTTTAAATTTTATAAATGTACTAATATATTATTATGTCAAATTAGATTGTATAAATAGTAATTTTTTCTAAATTTTACTGGCTAACACCACAATTAGATTTATGGCCAAAAAAGCCAATTGACACCACAATTAATATTACAATGAATTTTGTTCGACTAATATCATAAAAAATTTTGTATAAAATGCAATTAAATGGTTATAAAAATTATATTTTTCATAAACCTTTTTAATTTTTAATAAAAAAAAAAAGTAGAAATTTAACTTTATTTATTACCTTTGAGAAGAAAAAGAATATATTTAAGAAGTTAAAATAGCAAAATTTATTTATTTTTCTTTAATTATGAAAATATTTATGATGAATTTTCTCCTCCAAAATAACGTCATAAATAATATTAATTTTAAATAAAAAATTAATAAAAAAGGGGTTTGTACAAAATATATATTTTTTTTTTCATAACCATTAAATTGCATTTTGCATACTGCAGTAATGTATTTATTGTGGTGTCAATGAAGTTCTTTTAAATTTAATCATAATCTTATTGTGGTGTTAATTAAGCAAAATTTATTATTTTAAAAAATTATTCATATTTATCAATGGATTTTTCTAAAAGTTTTCATCGTAAAAGCTGAAAAGTTATTAGCGATAGGAAATTTACCACCAAAATCTTAAAGGTATTTACTCCAAATAGTTTTATATAATACATTATTACTCTTTTAAAATTTGAAAAATATACGATTTGTCTCTATATTTTGATATAATATATTAATACTATTGGGATTTGAAAAATAATATAATATACTAGTAAAAAAGAATATATAATATACTAGTAAAAAATAATATTTTCTTTTGTTTAGAGAGATAATAGTCGAGTAAATCAAATTTGTTAGAGTATACTATGACAATATATCAAAATTTCAGAGAATAAATAATATAATTTTCAAAAATAAGGAAACTAATGTATTATGTCAAATTATAATGAACAAATTGTATATTTTTCAAATTTTTTAAAAATATTAATATATTATATCAAACTAGGTGCAAATAGTTATTTTTCCAAATTTTAAAGCATTTGATATCAACTTGACCATAGTAATCTCTTCGTTAGGTTAAACATTCTCTGGGTATTTAGTTAGCTACCTAATCAATTTATGAACCTTCCTATTTTATAGAATGTAAATGGAATGATTCCTTTTCAATTTCATTTGTGCTTCCTTAATTTCAAGGTGAATATTTGATTTACTACCATTTATTTGATTTAAAATACTTTCTGGAATTCATTTGCAATTCTAGAAATAGATATTTGGAATAAATGAATTACTTATTATAATTCTTAGAATTGAATTTTATGGAATTGATTATAACTAAAACTAAATTCTAGCAAAATAAGTGGAATTTCCAAATGAATTCCACAAATTGAGCCAAATAAATTTTTGAAAAAATTACTATTTGGCTCGTATAGTTTGACATAATACATTAATATTTTCCTGAGGTTTAAAAAATATACAAATTGTCCTCTATAGTTTGATATAATATATTAGTACCCTTGAAATTCGAAAATTATACTATTTATTCCGTGAAGTTGATATATTACACTAGTACCCTTTGCAAATTTGATTTACTTGACTAGGACCCCACTGAGCAAAAAATAATATTCTTTTATACTAGTGTGTTATATTCGTTTTCAAATATTAGTGAAGTACTAGTATATTATGCCAAATTATATAAGGTAAATCGTATATTTTTTAAATATCGGGAGATATTAATATATTCTGTCAAACTAAAGAGATAAATAGTAATATTTCCTAAATTTTATTGATAAAAATTACCGTATCTCTTTCTCTTTTTCATTTGACAAATACAATCTACATTCTTTCTCTGTTCTTATCTTTTTCCTTTTTCACTTTTCAAGAGTAATAGAACTCTAAGAGCCTTGTTATATAAACCTTTTATCAAATTATATAATATTATAAATAATAATAACTATAACTATAATTATGATTGTTTTTGAGATTTTTTTTAATATTTCAAGTGTATGTGTATGCAACAGTAGTTTATTTTTATACGAATTTAATTCAAGTGTATATTTATGCAGATTTATTTCTATATATATATAAATCTATTTTTTTTAAGTCATTACAAGAGTAATTTAGGAAAATATATAAATTAATACCAAATTCTGAATTTGTTCCAAACACAATTGAAGAAAATTCAATTGAATTCCATATTTTAAGTTATCATTCCGAACATAACAATTTATTTACTAATGATTTCCAAGTAGAATTCATTTACAAATGAATTCTAAAGTCTTAATTCATTTATTCCAAACATAGGGTAAGATTCACTTGCTAGATAAACCATCTATAATATAATCTAAAGAGTGAATTGGACAATAGGTAAATGATTGCTAGTGATAATGGGTGATTGCCTTGTGAGTCATTATTCGTTGTTCTTAATTGTTTAGAAAGGGAATAAATGGATTGGGGTGTGAAACTAAATACTTGCTGCATTCCAATGATTAATTCCAGTAATTTAGATTCCTTTAGTTAATTTTCATATTTTTAGCTAATTTAATTAGCTTCTTTCTTAAGCTAATAATCCAAATTGAGTGTTTAGATTTATTTTTCCTGCCAATTAGCAATTAATTAGTTAATTCGGAGTTTAAGTCAATAATTTTTTTACTTGTCAAAATAATGATATTTTTAGCTATGGAACAAGGCAAAATTAACGAGGGAGTGTTCATTGTTAAATTTAACGACGAACTACAATTTCCTAGCTAAGTGAATGTCGACGAACACATTTACTAGTGATTTTGTCTGTCACCAATCTATCGTTACTGAGTTTTGTGACGGATTTTCATTATTTAGTGACGAAAAAATCCGTAGCTAATTGCTGTTTTTTTGTGTGTGCAATGGATCCTATCCAATACCATTTTACTCCTTCACGTTTTCAAAGTATATGACCCATTAGGTCCCTGGTTATATTGGCCACTCAAATCAACACTTGATCTTATGCAAGTCATAAGCGGTATTTAGGAACACATCATGACTTCCAATTGACTAGAAAGTTAGTGGCTTGACTGTAAACTTTTCTATAGACAATGATATGTGCAATTCGTCATTTCACCATTTTATAACCTGCTTAGTTTAGAGTATGGATTTTGTGTTAGCTCTCGCTAGACTAACTACGTCACATCTAGTCCAAGTGATAATATATCTTATCATTGAGACTCTTTACTCTATTAGATATGTCATTGAATACCATCTTCATAGCATTTCTACTCTGGCTAGAGATTTTCGAGTAATGATCATGACAAGAGGCCATGGAAATGCACTCCCTCTATCAGGAGTGGTGAATCCTTTGTTGGTTACCCAATTACCTCAAATACCTTAAGTTGTACCCAATCACCACCGTATAAACGACCTTTGTGAGGCAATAGGGAATAGAGTCAAAATACATAATCAATATTCAAGATATCCTTGAGTACCTTAACTCTAAGAATACTTGCACCATTACTATGATGAGATTACTATTGACATTTGAGCAGATAATCCATATGATTGTCTCATAGCATGTCATCCAATGTACTTAACTACTCTTAGAAAGCATCCACATGTTAGCTCTAAACATCTCATGCTTATAGTTTATGAGATCAACTACTTATCCAATCAAGGAGTATAACATATACTAGTCTATCCAGATTAACAATGTCCCATCTTGTTCATGCTATGACTAGGGATCATTAAGATACAAACAAAATTATAGGAATCTCACAATCATGATCTCATCATAATTTCTTTCATATTGTGTTTCATATCATAGACTTTCATTAATTAGTTTAAGATCTACATCAATTCATATGCAAATGAATACTAATTTAATGAACGACTGTCATTATAAATGTGTACACTATATGCCTAAGGTGATTATCTTTTAGGCATATCTCTAACAATCTCCCACTTGTACTAAAGCCAATTGCCATTGTACATCACATCATTGCCATTGCACTAGATCCTCTAATGGACTATTCCATGCTAACCACTTTAGCATCTTAGCTATGTAGATTAAGAAAGACTAAGTAATCTCTTAGATCTATCTCTACATATCTTAATCCCCTTATAGTAGATTAATTTTAAAATCTTTCTTAGAGAAATATTTTGAGAGTAATAAATAGACTAATTTGGATTTGAGACATCATTTCAAAAGTAGTATGTCTTTCACATTCTACACTAGAAATACAATAGCACTCCTACTAACCATCTTGAAAATATAAGGTTGATCTATATTTTGTGAGAAAACAAATTCTTTGATTGTCTCATTAAATTAGATGTTCCAACTCCCAAATGGTTGCATCAATCCATTAATGGATTTTTGCAATATGTATCCCATTTTGCCATCATTGGATATGAATCCCTTATGTTGTGTCTCGTACACATCCTAGGTCAGATTTTCTTAATGGAAAATTGTCTTCATATATATTTGCCAAATTTCATCATAATGAGTAGCGATGGCTATGGGTATTATGATGAATTTAAGCATAGCATATGGAGAAAATGTCTTCTCAAAGTCAATCTTTATCTTTAACGATATCCTTTAACTACCAACCTTAGCTTTATAAGTAACTATGTTACCTTCTATCTCGGTCTTCATTTTGAAAATCCGATAGCACTATTATAGATATGTCCAAAAGGCAATCGCCTTAGGCACTTAATGTATACATTCGTAACGACATTCTTTCATTATATTAGTATTCATTTGCATATGAATTGATATAGATCTTAAACTAATTAATGAAAGTTCATGATCTGAAATATAGCATGAATAAAATCATAATGAGACCACGATAATGAGATTCCTATCCTGTGTAACTATGTTAGTATCTAAATTTTCCCTAGTCATAGGATCGACAAGATGAACCATTGTTGTTAGAGATATGCCCAAACGTCAATCACCTTAAACACTTACTGTACACATTCATAATGACATTCTTTCATTATATTAGTATTCATTTGCATATGAATTGATATAAATCTTAAACTGATTATTGGAAGTCCATGATATGAAACACATCATGAAAAAAATCATGATGAGATCATGATAATGAGATTCCTATCATGTGTAATTATGTTAGTATCTAAATTATCCCTAATCATAGGATCAACAAGAAGGGACATTGTTGATCTGAATAGACTAGTACATGTTATACTCCTTGATTGGATCAAGTAGTAAATCTCAAAATATGTAAGCATGAGATGTTCAGAGTTAACATGCGGATGCTTGCTAAGAGTAGTCAAGTACATTGGATGACCTGCTATGAGACAATCATATAGATTATCTATTTAAATGTCAATGACAGTCTCATCATAGTAATAGTGCAAGTATCCTTAGACTTGAGGTACTCAAGGATATCTTGGATACTAATTATGTGCTTTGACTCCATTCCTTGTTGCCTCACGAAGTTCGCTCATAGGGTAGTGATTGGATACAGCTTGAGGTATTCAAAGGTAATTGGATAACTAACAGAGGATTCACTGCTCTTGATAGAGGGAGTGTATACCTACAGCTTCTTGTTTAGATCATTACTTGGGAATCTCTAGCTAGAGTGGAAATGTAATAAAGATGGTCTTCAGTGATATGTCTAATAGAGTAATGAGTATTAGTAACAAAATCTAACATCACTTGGGCTAGGTGTGACGTAGTCAGTCTAGTGAGAGCTGACACATAGTCCATGTTTTGAACTAAGTGGGATATAGGATAGTGAAATGATGAATTGCACGAATTATTATCTATGGAAAGGTTCGTAGTCAAAGTACTAACTTTTCTGCCAATTGGGAGTCATAATGTGTTTCTAGATACCGCTCATAACTTGCTCGAATTAATTGTTAATTTGGGTGGTCAACATAACCGGGATCCTAATGGGTCACACGTTGGAGGTGTAAAGAAAGAGTAAAATAGTATTGAATATGATCCAAAATATGAGAGAGAAATTTGGAACCCAACAGTGTTGGGATCGTGGAAAGGTTTCATGCATTTCGGAATTGTTGGGGGTCCATTGGCCCATAGCATGCAAGCAGGCCTGCCAGCCAGCCCAACATCTCCAATCTTGCCTATTTTTGTGGTCTTTCAAATTTTGAAAGGTTTTTGGATAAAAGTAGGACTCTATACCCTATGGGCATTTTTTAAAACATAAATATTAATTTTCTAGCAGAAAATTAATATGCCACCAAAAAAAGAATTAAGAGAAAATTCTTAGAAAATTTTCACAAAGAACATACATCTTGCTAGTACGTTATGTGTGTTCAAACCATCACCTTTGAGGTTTTCTTCTTCCATTTCTGTGTGAATCAACATTAGAGGTGATCCTAATTTGGATTGTTGTGGTTTGTGACAACCTAACAAGAATAAAAATTGAAGAATCAATCCAAGAAATTAAATATATAATTTCTAACTATATATTTATTCAATTAGTTTTAATTGCACAATTATAATCTTATCATTTAGGTTTTGAAAATTTCTAATTTATGTTGTATTTTGGTATGTGATACATCTTCAAAACTCTATATTGGTATCAGAGCTCTCTTGTGTTTGTTAAAATTAATTTTTATTAAAAGTACAATTTGATTGTACGGTTTTGGTAATTTTAGTTCTATAGGTTTGAAAAATTGAAATTAATTTGTAAAATTCATTTTAAATATTTTTATTTCTATAATCTATTCATGGGATGATTAATAATAATTATTTTGATTGAAAAATGGTTTGAATGTGATTCAAATAATTAATTTCGAATTTATTGAAAAATTGCCGAAAACGATATTTTGATGAAGTAGTGATGTTGTTTGGTTTAATTGATAGAGCTGTTCATAATTTTTTTGTAATTTGATTATAGAAAAATTATTTAGACATATTAATGATGTATTTAAGCCTCTAGAAGAGTTATATAATTAATTAAAAATCATTTTAATTCATTTTACAAACAAACAAAATGAGATTGTTTTAGTGCACCCACGAGACTGTTTTGTTTAAATTTTTTTTAAGTGTATATTTCGGTTCTAGCACCATAAAATATTTTTATATGATATTTAATATGTTATTTTGATGTTAAATGCATGCCAAAATTATTTTGCTCAAATTTATATTTCCAAATTAATTCTAGATAGTAAATGAATAGTTTTAAGTGTTTAGTGTGTTGATTCATTTATTTTGATGAGGGGCTTGAGCTGACTTAAAGATAATTACATTGATGATATAAGGTTCTATATATTTTGAGAATTTTAGAAATTAATTTTGAATTAATTTTAGAAATTAATTTTGAATTACATAGGATTATGATAGAATGAAGATGCAAATGCAAAAAACAAAGGAGATAGTGCCATAAGCAAGAAGACTTAGAAATATGAACTTAATTTCTATTTTTTGATTATAACTCATGCAAATACCTAAGTGAGACCTAAACAATCTCTCTTTTGCTTAAGGGATTGACATTGATATGACCATAATCATGTCATATTGTTAGTGTAACTATCTTTATATATCTATGTGATGAATGTATGATAATAAATACATGCTAAAATAATATGATGAGACTAAATTAAGAAAATCTCTCGCCTAATTAACATTAAAGCTAACACCTTCCATTAATATGGCAAGAACCAAAGTTCTTTTAGAGTTAGGGTTGTTAGACAAACCCAAGCCTGCTCTACAAGAATATGTTCAAACTATGGAAATAAGATTTTATGATTAATGGGCCGGCTTTAATAAGAAGCATAGATTTGTTGGGCAAACCCAAGGTCAATTTGGATTAAGGCGAAGTTGGATAGTATATATGAGATATACAAGCATCAAGAGTTGATAGCCTAATGTAGGTGCACACATCAACAGTTCATAATACATATTCGATAGTTGCATGAGAATGCAATTGATATGGATCAAATACCTACCTTTGGGCCTAAGGTGGCTTGTTGGGCAAACTCAAGGTCATTCTTAAGGACATTGGATATCGACCCACTACGAGGATTTCCAATGAGTTCTCTAGGATTCATAGTAAGGGCTATGGGTTCGTAATAAAATAGTGGGAGCCAAAATACATTTTATTAAGACCTAATTTCATGCATTCATATACACACTTCTACAATCTCAATCTTTACATCTAGGTTGTGAGAATCACATCATTCAATGTGAATCAAAACATAATCATGAGTCATAAATTTTGACTAATCTAAACTTCCTTGACTGGCTTAAAACTGAGAATGGTTTTCAAATCTTAAAGGTTGCCAAAGTCTTGGAATAGTGTTTTGCTTCCCTTACTGCTATAGATGCAAATGTTATGAACAATTTTCATACAAGAAGTACTTGGATAATAATGGATTGGTTCTACATTATTCGAACTTCAAAAGCAGCGTGGAAATGGATGCAAAATCATTGTATATTATCTTAAGGAGATGGCCAATAAGCAAGCTCACACTGAGCAATATGAGATATCTAAATTGCTCTACCATTCCAAGATGATAGAAGGGAGATCCAAAATGCAACATGCATTGAGGATAAAAGGAAAAAAGGTAGAGAGATAGCTTAAAAAGCACATACTTCCATTATGGCAAAAGTTGCAAAATGGAAATGGAATAACAAAGCTTATTTAGAATTTTAAAGAAGAGAAGGATAAGGCATATAGATGCACCTTCTGCTTCAAGTAAATTTATTAAAGAGGATAACATTATTTCTTGTAATAACATATAGGTATTAGATACCACATGTAGGTCTCTCATATACAAGATATGCAAGACTAAAGAAATAATAGATAGTTTAAGAAGGGAGAGTCAAAAGTGTGCACATTGGCTATAAAGCCAATTGCTACAATAGCTATAGATGCTTAAGTTTGGACACTATCTAGAAAGCTTGTTTAAAGGATTAAACAGTTACTGTTTTGTTTTAGTTTATGAATAAAGAATATAATTTTGTTTAATAGTTGAACACAAATTTTTCATTTGACTATTAAGAATAATTGTTGTTCTGTAGGGTCAAATGATATTTCTTATGAAACTAAAATATTAAGCAATAGATTTTATGATCTTGGAATGCTTGATTCTATCCTCAATATTAAATTTAAAGGGTTGATGACCTAAAACCATAAATTATGACATTATCAACTCGAGCATATAAAAGAGAATAACATGTTGAGTTATGGTAACTTGGGGTCACATAATTATGAATTATATGACACATGTCAATCATATTTATTAGGCAAGATGATAAAATCACCTTTTAGTGGAGAATTGTGAATATTCTAAAGGACTAATGGACCTTGGATATATAAATGTATACATGCACATCATAAATGGTTTTGTCTACTTTATTACCATAATTATGATCGATGCATCCGACTTATCTGACTTGTCATTCTAATGCATTTCATTCTTATATGTTTATTCTAAACATATGCTTTCCAGAACATATGCATCCGACTCATCATTCAGATGCATCTCATTCTTATATGTCTGTTATAAACAGATGTATCTGATATGAAAAAACAAACATAAAGACCCTTTTTTGTACTGGTGGTCATTCATAATTTAGGTAATTGTATCTAGTGAGATACAAATTAGAAACTTAAAAAAGTTCAAAGAATTCAATATGAAGTAAAGAAACAATTTGGCAAAAGTATTAAGACACTTAGATTAGATGAAAGTGTAAGAATGCTTAAGCTAAAGAGTTTCAATCTCTTCTAAAAGATAATGAGATTTTATCTCAATGAAGTCCACCTTTTATGCCATAACATAATGATATGGCTAAAAGGAGAAACCAAACCTTGTTAGACATGGTGAGGTCCATGATATGCTTTGTAGAATTCATTTAAGTTCCTTTTATGGTCATGCATATGAGATTATATTTATGTGATTAACATAATACCTTATTAGTCAATTGATGTTGTTCCATATAAGATAAGAAATAACATAAAACCTATTCTTTCAAAAATGAATGTTTAGGATTATCTTCCCTAAGAGAAGCAGATAATATTGGATTAGTTAAAAGTTAAATCAAACCTAATGTCTGTATGTGGGATAACCAACGAGAGTCATTTGGATATCAATTTTACCACTATTTGAACAAAAGGTGTTTGTTCAAATTATGCTATCTTTTAAGAGAAAGAGTTTCTTATATAAGAAAATAGTGGGAGCAAGATTGAACTTAATGAAATTCAAGATGCTCAAATAGACACGAATCAACTGACGAACCCCAAAATCTATTACTCATAAAAATGAAGTGACAGTAAGACCTTATAAAACAAAAGAGCTTCCTAAGTAAAATGGGATAAGAATTGTTTCCGAGAGAGATAGATCTCTTATAAGTGAACAAAAAGGTCGTATTGCTCATAAAGAATGATGAGCTTGCTACTTATGAAGAGATTCTGAAGAGTTCATAATATGACTAATGGCCATGAGCTATAAGTCGAATACGGATTCCATGTCTATAAGCCAAGTATGGACTTTGGTTGACCCACCTAAAGGGACAAAGCCCATTGGGTGCAAACGGGTGTTCAAGATGAAAACCGACATGGAAGGTAACATTGTTGCCTATAAAGCTAGAGTTGGAAGTTAAAGGACGTTATCAAAGACAAGGGTTGACCTTGACAAGAGCTTTTAGTCCATATACTATGTTGAAATCCATCATATCACTCCTAGCCATTGCTACTCATTATGATGAGATTTGGCAAATGGATATGAAGATAGCTTTCGTTAAGGAAATCTGACCTAGAATGTGTACATTACATAACCTACAGGATTCATATCCAATGATGATGAAATAGGATACCAATTGCAAAATCCATTGATGAATTGATGCAAACATCTAGGAGTTAAAACATCCAAATTGATGAGATAATCAAAGAGTTTGTTTTCTCACAATATATGGATGAATCTTATGTTTTCAAGAAGGTTAGTGGGAGTGCCATTGTGTTCCTAGTGAAGTTTGTGGAAGACATATTGTTAGTAGGAAGCAATCTCTCATTTCTAAGTTAGTCAATTTGTTACTCTAAAGTGTTTCTCTAAGAAAGATCTTAAAAGAAACCTATAGAAGGGGATTAAGATCTATAGAGATAGTTCTAAAAGGTTATTTGATCTTTTTAGTCTACATAGCTAAGATGTTGAAGATGTTTAGCATGAAATAGTCTATAAGAGAATTTATTCCTATGATTGATAAAATTACCTCTATAAATCCTTTTGTCCAAAGACATAAAAGATAAATGGGCTGGCATGAGTGATACTCTATGAGCTTCCGTTATTGGATGCGTTTTGTGTTATGTTATGTAGTAGGCCCAATGGATATCATGCTCTAAGTGTCATGAACGGATATCAATATAATCACGTAAGGGGCTTATGTGTGACTATCAAGAAATACTTAAATACTTGAGAAGGATTAAGGATGCGTTCTTGGTTTATTGACATAATAATCTTATGGTAAGCAAGATTATGAATGCTAGCATCCAATTCGACAAGAATAACCCAAAATCCTAGTTGTGCTATGTATTCACATTAAATGGTTATGCAATCAATTAGAAGAGTTCTAAATATGTGATGAATATGGATTCCACAACTGAAAGTACATTGCAGCTTCTAAGGCAACTAAGGGAGCGGTTTGGATAAGTTAAATTCATCATAGGATATAAATGATTCCTAGCATTGATAATTCAATATGATTGGAATAACAATGGCACCACTGGATGACCAAAAGGAATCATGGTCTCATTGAAGATTCGAACATGTACTAAACGTTACCAATTGATTACAAAAACCAATGGTAGACGTGATGTAATGATAGAAAGAGTTCTCACTAATAAGAAAATATTTGATTGAGTCACTAGACCAAAACCCTAAAAGGAATATGATAGTCATATCCTCGCCTATGATGTAATATACAATGGTGATTGGCTTTAAGCAAGTGGAAGATTGTTATAGATGTGTCTAAAAGGTAATCGCCTCAGGTACTTAGTGTACACATTCATAATGATATTCTTTTATTATTTTAGTATTCATTTGCATATGAATTGATATAGATCTTAAACTGATTAATGAAAGTCCATGATATGAAACATATCATGAAGGAAATCATGATGGGATCATGATAATTAGATTCCTATAATGTGTAATTATGTTAGTATCTAAATTATCCCTAGTCATAGGATCAACAAGAAGGGACATTATTGATCTGGATAGACTAGCACATGTTTTACTCCTTGATTAGATCAAGTAATAGATATCATGTAACACCCTTCAATGTAGCATACATATCCGCTATACAAGGGAGTGCTACCACGTGCTTATTACTATCCATCTACTCTCATACATTAATTTAGCCAGTTCTGTTTAAGATATTATAATAACATACATGCATTCAGTTTATTATCATAAATCTGTATTACAAAAAGAATCCAAAATCATAGAATTTGTAAACTAGGGCTAAGCATACCCAATATAAATAGTCTTACAAATTCATTCTTCTTTAGATAAATATCCATAAACTGAAAAACCAATTAAAACAAAGTCCAATACTATCCCAAAATCTATTATATGAAAAGAGATACATAAGATGTAAGCTAAAACTGAATTTGGATACTCTGATTGGCTTGACTTCTCGATGTCAACTCTTTCTACTGCTTCGGACCTGCATGCAGGAACATCCATACACGTAACATTTCCATATAAATTCATATCAAGTTTAGTGGTATACATAATCATATAAACTCTATCATGCATAACATATAATTCATATCACATACTCATATTATAACATAACATTTCCATATTACCATTCATATCAATTGCGTCATATTATCATGCCAAATCATTTCATGCAACATTAATAATAGCGTACTTGGTAAGCGGAAGCTTTTTCAGTATTCACAACATTTTAATACATTTTTCTGTTTATGTTTATTCAGTGAATTTGCCTACTAACTCTATACTAGACTACTGGATATGAGTTGTGAATAGGAGTGCTCTCGGAGCTGAAGCCACCTGATCATAACTATCTGTATCTCTACCTTAGTCAAGTGCGCTCTCGAAACTAAAGCCAACTTGACTGATAACTAATAATAATAATTGCTAGCATAATAGGCCAAGGGTGCTCTTAGAGCTGAAGCCACCTTACCCGAAAATAAACCCATAATATATCCTACAGTACTGTAATCACCCTTAATGGCATACCACCTATCCTATAGTCAATCCTAGTATGAGTAAGGATATTTTAGTCCTTTCTTTTAATCGCATGAATCATATTCCATGATCAAAATAGCATTTTTGTGATATTGCTTAGCAACCTAAACAATGTAACATATGATCATTCATATAATCATTTCTATATCATTTTACATCATAAAACTTGTATCGTCATGTGCTTGTCCATATATCTCATGACATGGTAAGGCATATAGGCAAAATGTGGGATTTGTGCTTAGGTCAACGCATGCTGGTGCATATGGCCATTAGTGGACCAAAAATAGGCAAAGTTGCCAATTTAGCCCCATTCCCCCTCAAACCTTATTTTGGCATTTTTACTATATTTGAGCAATAATAGGGTGTTTAGAAAACACATATAAATTGATTTTTTTACTATAAAAAACCCTAGCCTCCTTAGAAAAATTAAGAGTTAATTTTCTAAATAACTCTCTTTAGAATAATTATTTTGCTAGCATAAAATAATTTTTCAAGACCATCCCCCTATGACGTTTCCTCTTTCCGGTTTCGTGTGGATTACCATAGGCTTGGTATGTTGTGGTTTGCGATAACCGATATGAAGAGGAGGTCGAAAAATTCAAAAACACTAAAGATAAAATCTTCAAACCTTTTATGTTGGTTAATTAATTAATTTTGATGACAAAAGTTGAGTCTTTAGTTCAGGTTTTGAATTTTTTTATTTTTTGCTATATTTTATGTATGAGATACATCCTCAAAACTGAACAAGCACCCAATGGGCTTTATCCCTTTAGGTGGGTCAACCAAAATCCATCCTTGCTTTATAGACATGAAATCCGTATCGAGTTATGACTTATAGCCATTAGTCATATTTTGAACTTTTTAGAATTTTTTCATAAATAGTAGGCATATCATCCTTTATGAGCAATACGACCTTTTCTTCACTTATAAGAAATCTATATCTCTTGGAAACATCTTGTATCCTGCTATACTTATAAAGCTCTTGTGTTTTATAAGGTCTTACTGTTATTTCATCTATATGAATAACAAATTCGGAGCATTATCAGTTGATTTGTGTTTGCTTGAGCATCATGAACTTCTTCAATTTCAATTTTGCTTCCACTATTTTCTTGTAGAAGAAACTCTTATTTTGCTCCCATTATCTTCTTGTAGAAGAAATTCTTTCACTTGGTAGATAACATACTTTTGAACAAACAACTTTTGTTCCAAAAAGTAGTAAAACTGATATCTAAATGATTTTCATTGGTTATCCCTCGTGCAGAAATTATGTTACATTTAGCTTTAAGCTAATCCAAAGTTATCCATTTCTCTTAAGAGGAAAATCCTAGACTTTCATTTATGAAAGAATGTGTTAATTCATATCTTATATAGTCAACCAATTAATTAAGATACTATGTTTAGTACATAAACATAGTCTCATGTGCATGACCCTAAAAGAAACTTAAGAAATTCTACAAAACTTATGATAGATCCCACCAAGTCTAACAAGATTTGGTTTCTTCTTTTAGCCAAACCATTGTATTGTTGCATATAAGATGGAGTCAAATAAAAAAATTCAAACAAAACAGCCTCGCTGGGTGTTTTAAAATAGCCCCTGATATTGCAATTTATTTGTAAAATTAATTAAACTATTTTTAATTAATTCCTTGGCACTTCCAGAGGCTTAAACATATTCTCAACATGTCTGAATACTATTTTAATAATCAAATTATAATAATATTATGAACAGCCCTATCAAACAAATCAAACAAAAACATTAGATCAACAAAATATAGTTTTTGCAATAAATATGAAATTAATATTTTAATCTCATTCAAACAATTTTTAAATCATCATAATCATAATTAATCATCCTATGATCAAATAATAGTGAGAAAAAAAATGAAAACGAAATTTACAACTTAAAATTAATTTTTCAAATCAATGAAACAAAAATTACCAAAATCAAGCAATTGTATTGCATCTTCAATTAAAATTAATTTTGATGAATACAATGGGGCTCTGATATCTATGTAGGGTTTCAAGCATGTATTTTATACACAAAAACACAGCTGAAATTAAAAAAAAAAAGGCAAAATCCAAACTAAGGACTCAACTTGTATCATCAAAATTAATTAATCGAATGAAAGGTTTAAAGACTTTACATTTGATATTCTTGAATTTTTTCACCTGCTCTTCTTGTCGGTTTGTCACAAATCATAACATACCAAGCCCATGGTAATCCACACAAAGCCAAAAGGAGGAAACCTCATAGGGGATGACCTTGAATAGTTATTTTTGTGCTAGCAAAAATAATATTATTTGAGAGAAAAATGCTTAGAAAATTAATACTTAATTTTCATGGAAACTAAGGCTAAATTTCTGATAAAAAAGGCATTATATAAGTGTTTCCTAAATACCTTAGGGTTGCCTAAAGATCAAAAAATGCCAAAATAGAGTTAGGGACTAAATTGGCATTTTTGCCAATTTTGGCTCCAAATTGGGGCTGCCAGCCTACGCTGACCTGGTCCTCGCAGGCCTGCACAGGCTCGTGACCCCCTGAGCGATTTTTTCTCCAAAATTGTTCAGCAATCTCATCATGGTCTGACCCTAAATAATTCTCTTATATTTTTGGATCTAATCCAGGACCATTTTATTCTTCTTTCACACCTTCAACTCTTCATGACTTCCAATTGACCAAAAAGTTAGTGCCAAGACTACTTTTTAAAAATTTACATATTTCAAAAAGAAAACCTCAAGTTAAATATTTCAAAAGGAAAATCTCAATTTACATTTGAGGGGAGTGAGATGAGAAGAAAAAATGCATAGACAAAAGAAGAGGCAGGGACACGCAGACCCTATTTACCATAAATAAAAAAATTATCCATGCATGCTCAATCACATTCGTTTAAGTCCATAATCATCCATTATGCATACCATACACCCCTAATATGCATTTTCTAATGCAATATAATGAAGGTAAATAAGAAAATGGCGATTTTAGATTCCTATTTGAAAAACCAGTTTCAACACTTGAATCAAAATTGCTTACTTATATTGATCAGGTTAATTCTATTTTGTATACAATTTCAATATGAATTTTAATTTTAAATCAAATTAAATTAAGTTCCATAGATCTAGAAATTAAGTCAAAATTAATTCACCTTTAACATGCACACCACTATCTAGTCATGCTAGAATTGAGATTTCTCAACTCAGATTGATTCAAAATCAATTTTGAAAAATTCCAGAAACTCATATCAACAGTCCAAACATCTATAGGTTAGCTCAAGCTAATCAAAATAATTTTTGGTACAAGCCAAATAATCAAGACTAGCAAATTGATCATAAAATGCTCAAACCGACTCGTCTAACACTATAATCAACTTGGAAATTTAAAATCGAGCAAAATAATTTTGGCATGTATTTATCATCAAAATAACATCATAATAATCACATAAATATAATTTGAAGGTGGTTGAAGCGAAATTAATGTGCACAAGAATTTACAAACAAAACAGCCCCGCTGCACATACAAAATAAGTCCCATTTTGTCACTTGTTTGCAAAATCAATTAAAATGATTTTTAATTACTTATTGGAGCCATCCATAGGTTAAAATACATTCTTAACATGTTAAAATAATATTCTTATCATCATTTTACAAAAATAAAATGAATAGCCCTATGAAAGAATTCATACAACAGCACTAAGTCACCAAAAATCTAGTTTTCGACAATTTTGGTAATAAATTCGAATTTTAGCATTTGAATCTTATTCAAACTATTTTTCAATCATAATAATTATCATTAATTATCTCATGATCATATTATAAAAATAAATTAAAATGAATTTAGCAATCAAAATTAAAATTTCAAACCTAGGGGATCCGAAATGCCAAATTCATACAATCAAATTGCATCTCCAATTAAAATTAATTTTGATGAGCATAAGGGGGCTATGATACTAATATAAAACTTTGAATATGTATCATATATAGAAATCGTAGAAAATAATTTTTTTCAAAAACTAAATCAAAGGATTCTACTTATGCCATCAAAACAAATTAACCAAACATGGGCTGAAGATGATTACCTTTAATTTCTTTGATTTGTTCCTTCTTCTCTTCTTGTCAGGTTGTCGCAAACCACAACAATTCAAGTATAAGATCGCCTCTAATGTTGATCCACGTGAAGATATAAAGATGGAAACCTCAATGGCAATGGCTAGAACAATTACTTTATGCTAGCAAAATGATTTGTTCTTAAGAGAGTGTGTATGGAGAGAATTAACTTTTAATTATATGGAAGCTAATTAATTTTTTGATGTAAAATAGTTTATATATGTGTTTCCAAAATACCCTAGGGTTTAGAGTCTCACTCATACCAAAAAAACCTTTGAAAAATTAAGAAAAAAAACCATAAATTTCGGGATTTTAGGGCTGCATAGGAGGGAAGGTGGGCTATTGCCTCTAGCCTGGCAACTTGCGTGCTGATAGGCTTGTGGTCCTCTGACAACTTTATGCCAACAAAACTTCTTCGTGATTATGACACCATCCAGCCCCAAATCTCTCTTATATTTTGGATCCTATCTAAGACCATTTTGTTCATTCACACCTTTAAAGTATGTGACCCATTAGGTTTCTAGTTATGTTGGCCACCCATGTAACACCTTATACCTATGGATATCACTTATACTTATATCATGTTGTCGTATATTGCATATAATGGAACATACTCCTGTTTATAATGAGGGATTTTTTTTTTTGAATCATATAACATTATCACTTTACAAAATTTGACAGCTAAGCATCACATATACACACTATTACAAATTTACTAATTTATACATATGCGGATAGACATCCCAAAATACAAATGTCATGTTCCTATACATATGTGCAATGCAAGGAGAGAGATTGGTGAGGCTCGGCCGATGACCTATGATCCATGTCCTCTATATGGTATGCACCTCCAAATCGAGCTAATTACTCTTCTCTACCTGAAAGATGATGCAATTTGATGAGTTGCAACTCAATGAGAATAATTATCAAAAGCTTTCTAAAGTACCAAGTCAATCACAG